>SRPV01000629.1:0-15983 GCA_018360135.1 Claviceps sorghi | reverse complement strand
TTTTTTTTTTTTTCGCACTCTTCTCTGTGTTCTTTGCGTATCTTCCTCCCCTTCTCCTCCCTCCTCCTCCCTTCTCCAACTTCCTCTCCCCTTCTCTCTCATTCTACCCCTTGCCCCTTCAACACAAAGAGAGACAGTTGGGGGATGGCAACCTGGTGCAGCCGGAGCAATCGAAAGATGGACGAACCTGAGCTTTGCAACATTGACATCGATCCTGGCCACCTCTGCAAGGTCAGACAGATGACTGATGGCTTTGGATCTTTCATGAGCTTTTATAGTTGTTTGAGCAATATGGGAACCGTGTACCAATTGTTCTGTCAACTGAGCCCATAACATGGCTGTTTGTGTGAAATATTCTCCCAGTTCGGTCACCAAATCCCCCGAATCTGACCCCTGATGATGAGTGTTCATCATTCCAACATCCCGCGCAGCAAATTCAAGCTGCTGACGAACCAAGTTGTCCAGACTGCCGCCTGGTGATGAAAAATACTTAAGGCCAGTATCAAATACATACGGCGTAGGCGGTAATGGCATGGTGCATAGAAAATAAGGTCACGGACACGAAGAGAAAGAGGTCAGCCCAGAGAGTGACTGGGTCTGAGAAACCAACGGAAAACTAACAGATTTTTCGATCTTGTTGACTCGTTCTTAGCCCTCGCACTGTCACTCACGCATCAACAAAACCCGGAGCGCGAACATGCGAAAACGGCCGTCACTCCTCTCCCACCTTCGGTCTCAAAGTCCAGTACCAGGAGCACAGCTTAGCATATAGGGTTCTTGTTGGTATCCCGAGGACCGACCGGGATTGTATGATGTCGACACCAAGACCTGCCCTTCTGAAACGGCACTTTTAGTCCTGGAATGACGGCAGAGCGGGTCCGACACTAGTTGATGGCGAACTTGTGCGCGGACAAGCAACAAGCAACGCTCAGCCACTGGCCCGTGTAAGTATATATGATAGCACGGCTTACCAGAGGCTGTAGTAACACGTGAGGTATTGTTGATGTGGTGCTGCGGGGGTTATCTAGTGAAACGGCGGCGAAGGATATCCGAAGCAGCGATTGAAGCGTGAGGAAAAAGCAAATAATGCAAAACGGACGGCGCAAGCTAGTGTGGGCAAGCTGGATGTGGCAAAGGAAGAAACATTTGAGCCTTCAGTTTGCGGAGGTAAAAATATGTAAGGGGTACGTAACATCTATACCGGCGGTTGAGGAGAAAGGCGAGAGGATATCATCATTAGAAATGAGACTATATATGGATGGAAAAAAAAAAGAAGAAGAAGAAAAATCAGGCCGAGGTTTATGGAAGGCAAGCCCAACCGACCCAGCTAGGCAGAACTGAGGATGAGTGAGTGAGTGAGTGAGTGAGTGAGTGTAGGGGTCTCTCGTCCTAGTTTTCCTTCTACCAGACAGAGCAGGGGTATAGACGGGCAGCGGTATGTCTGTATGCATGTTATGTACAAGTTTTCCTATTCGTCTTCCTCTGGTGTCAACCTGTTCCCCGTGAAGCGAATATCGCAAATGAGCTAAGCCAAGCCAGAAAAGGCGATATTCTTTGCCGATGGAGGAAGAGGACTATTGGCAAGAAAAAAAAACCCACCGAGGAAAAAGTACCAAGAAAAAAAGTCGGTCGGGGAGCTCGTAAAGGATACTATTGTGATTGCTTATCACAAAGCGTGTCCCCGCACCTCGCTCTTTCTCTTCTTTCTTTTCTTCTTCTTTTCTCTTTGTGTCTCTTTGTCTTCTCGCCGCGTCTGCTTGGTCTTAATCCCCCGGTCGTCGCGATGTGGGTTCCGCCCGTCATGTACGAGACAGGACGTAAGCACCAAGGTACGCCGACTGGCTGGGGAAAATGCTTCGGCACCTTTCCAACTCAACAATGAAGTAGAGCCTAATGTTTTTTCTTTAATTTTTTTTTCTTTTCGTTTCTTTTCTTTTCTTTTTTTTTTTGTCTCCCGCGCTCGTACTGGGGAGAAAAAGATGCATTCAATCCCGTGCGTCCGCGCAAAGGTATCAAGTTGACTAGCCGAAAGTGACAGGCCGGGGGCGGATACGCGGGCAGGGGGGGGGGGGGGGGGGGGGGGGGGGGGGGGGGAGTAGCTTGTGGGGCATTTCGAGAGGCGGTGATGAGTTATCGATTCTGGTCTGATACGTTGCAACGTCCTCGGGGACATGGTCCTCGGTAGCAGAGGACACAAGCGGAAGTCGACTCGTACTCAACCTACCCCCCCCCTCCAAAAAAAAAAAAAAATCATGATTTGGAACTTTGGACAAGGAGATCCGGCTAAAGAGGAGATGAAGGGGAGAAAAGAGGCAACAAGGCTAACGGTCTTGGGAAAGTGCTGGCAGATATCCCCGTCCAATCAGGGGGCTTCGGACCCGGGTGGGGAGGGGGGGGAGGAAAGCGCCAGGGCCAGAACAACCTGTGTGGCTGCTGGCCGGGTGCCGGTACGCCTAAAAGAGTGGTCGGCGGCGTGGCTCGCGGCAAACTGCTCGTGTGGGACCAGACGGACCAGTCAACGCACAGGACATTTCTCGACAGAGACCAGATTGCCCGCCGGATCAAGGTCCGTGTTCTACATACATGATTTGACGGCTGTGGGCTCCTTTTTCATTTTCATTTTTATTTTTATTTTTATTTTTCTTTTGTTTTAGCGTCGGCTGGGCTGCGGTACCGCCCGCATTGGGTGGGGGGGCCGCCCTGGTGCGTCGGCGCCACATGCGACTTGCCGTCGACGAAAGGCCTTGGTACCTACATGGACGGGCCGGCCAGACGACGTCAACGTGGGTTCGCCCGAGCGGTCCTGCCGCGGGGACCACTGGCCGTGTCGGGGAACTTCACATCGGGTAATCCGGGGTAGCGCGTGCATGGCACTTGGTCTGGCCTCTTTTTTTCTTTTTCTTTCTTTTCTTTTTTTTTTAAAAAAAAAAAAAAAAACACTTTATTTTATTTTAGTGTATTTTTCTTCTGCTTCTGCGGCGGCTGAGCTTCCGTTTTGTCTAGCTCCCGCCGACGTCAATCCAGTCGGGTGCCACTTTCTGTCCTCCCACCGCCAGACAGACGAGACATGCACTTGTCCGCATTTGCGGCCGTCAAACACACTGCAGAATTAATGGGATGGATATATGTATGTAAGTATGTACATATGATGTATGTATTCATCCCCCGTATGCATACCTACACATGTACCTGGGATGGGAAGAAGAAAACGGCCAAGACAGCAGTGCGAATCGCTACGACAGCCAATGGGGCGCGGGCTGGCAACAATGACGCCATGGATGGCCCCTCGGGCCTCTGTGATGATTCTCATGCCGGGCGACCGCGCTGTGGCGCCGATAATCAGGCAAGCTTACGGTTATTCCAACTCTCCCAGGAAAATGCGTACAAAGGAGAAATAAATGTGTGTTTGAGCATGGCGTCAGCCCTCGCTACGCGCGGTCCGAGTGATAGTCCGTCGACCAATGCGTGCGTCATGATCAACTCCGCATACCGCTTCCTGGGCAACAGATGCGCGCCTCAGGACGTGTAACATTGGCATGGCTTCTGACTTGGCCGGGTATCAAGCCTGACGTTCTGTTCACGTCATGCAGTCCTCTCGTCAAGGCACATGGCGCTGGCCTGCTAGGATGGAAGCATATTGGGCCCAAGTGGCCGCTGGCTGGTATGCGTGATGCATGTCGGCCTCGCTTGGGGGGCTTTGTATGTATGTACTCGATGACCTTTCCGCCAGGTCAAGACAGTATATACATATGTAGACAGAAGCTCTGCATATGCACATGGGTATCTGTAAATGAATGACAGCCTCATGAGCAAGGGAACAAGCCGGTACGACGTCTTGGGCATGTACTGTACATACGTATTGTACATAGCAGACATATATATATATGTACGCGCGACTTGATCCGTGAGTCGCAGGCCCATTCCATAATAGTTTGTACACTGGAATCATGGAGCGAAAATGCTCGGAATTGTTCAGACCCACGGACACAATAGGACGATGGAACCGTGTTCACGGGTTGCTGGAACGGAAGTGGGCGTCCACGAGCAGTCACATTCCTGTCCGCAGTGGTTTTGCACGATACTCGGATGCCCGAATGCCTTTCCCACAGACACGGACGAGGATCCCAGCAAGCGTTCTGTGGCGTGACTCTGCCTACACGCGATTATCACGTGTGACGGGAAGTCTCTCCGGGGCTGCGACCTTGAGCTCTGATTGGCTATAGTCTCTGCCGCAGACGGTCCCATAAATAAGATCTGTAACAAGCGTCAAGGGTGGGAAACGACAGGAGGGAGAGGATGCTAAGTTGTGCGCAGACTATTAATATAGCTCACGAGCACGCTTTATATCCACGGAGGCACGACCGCGACCGCGACTGGCCAAAGTCAATCAAGAGAGGGCTGGCGTCTGGACGGATGATGCTGCGCGGTTGAATGTTGGGGGCGTCTTGAGAGGCGTGGCATGGGTTACGATTAGTGTCGGCGGCGGATGGTTTGACCGGCTGGGCGGGTGGACGGCTGGGCGGGTGGACGGCTGCCTTGCATGGCAAGGGCTCAACGGGGACCGAGTGCTGCCTCGAGGCTCGGGCCTTGTCGTGGGAATGTGACTATGTCGACCGTGATGCATGCAATATGTACATCTCGGTATTTGGTGTCTAGCGCCGTCGCGACGGGCCGCCATCCACCGTCGGGCTGTTCCAGGCACTAGGCTGAGTCGGGTACCTGGGTAGGCAATCAAGGTAGGTAGGTAGGTATCTTGAGTACACAGTGGTTCGTGAGTACATATGTACATATTTTTGGGAAATTCTTCCTGCGACCAGGCATGGCAGGGCAGAATATTGGGGATTGCCTGAACGCACCAGACTGTCAAGTGTGTCATGTACACCGCGCACCACGGAACCAAGTCCGGGGTCCAGAGTCCGGAGTCCGGACAGAGAGCGGCTTGACGCAAACCGGAACTGCAGGGCACTCAATTTACAAATTCTCGACGATCCGCGCAGGACCTGGGGTCGCCGTGCAGCCGGGTCTTGGCGTTGCGCTGTCTGGGACAATGGGATGGAATGGAATGGAGCCGACCACACCAGACCACACCAGACCACACCAGACCAGACCACACCAGACATGACTGCATGTGTGGACGGCGGACTGCGGACGGCGGACTGCGGACTGCGGGACTGCGGACTTGGCGGTACCTGCCCCGTGGTGCCTCGCCGAACATTTGAAGATGCAGTCCTTCTGGTCAAAAGGCTTCCAGATCACATGCAGACGTGGGCCTCCCGGCCAAGCCGCCAGACAAAACTTTGTTCTGCCAACCGGTTGGTCGGCGCGCCTGCCAATGCCAATGCCAGATCGCCAGCCGCCACCATACTTGCTCATGCAAGCGTGTCTGATCGCAATGACATTGACCTTGATTATCTTTCAGTCCGGCCGTCTGTCACCGTCCGACGCTCGTTATCTCTGGTCGATGAAAAGGCCTTTGTTCTTTTCGTCCCGCCTCGCCGAAGCCAGCCAGATCTTCTCTATAACGCAAGGGTCGCCGCGCCCCGTGCCAGCTTCCTGTCTCGCCTTCCATCCTCACCTTTCTCCTCGGCCCACCCACCCATCTCATATCAACGACGACGACATCTCGCATCTCACCCATTGCCGCAGTCTGCAGGTGGCTTCCTTTCAGCATCTTCTGCGCGAGCGTGGTGGCACAACCCGGTCGGCATCCGGATCTCGTTGAATCTGCTATTTCTTGTGCCTCACGCACTCGCACGCGCGTTCGGCTCGGCTCGGCTCGACTCGACTCGACCGCCCTGCTGTGGCGTCTGTTGCCTCTGCCGCGCTACGATAGCTCATCCTTTCAGTTGCATTACATTGATCCATACTTTACCCTTTGTTCTGTACGTCATGTCCGGTCTTGCCTCTTTACCTTTTTGTCCTGCGCCCAGCGCCTCCCCGTTTTCATCCAGACATTTTGCAGACATTTTGCAGACATTTTGCAGACATTTTGCAGACATTTTGCAGACATTTTGCAGAAATTTTGCAGACACTTTCCAGGCATTTACCCTCCCCCCAATAGCTCTCCGGCTGAGGGCCATGCCGGATGCATCTGCCCTGTCAACGTTGCTCAACCTCGGCGACGTCTTGGTTGGGGCTCCCACGCCTGCCGCCATCGTACCTGCTGCCACGCGAATTAAAGCAAGCAGCAGGTCTGGGACGATCAGGCTGACAGGACAGATGGACCGGGGAAAGCACTGCTCCTGTCGTCTTGCCCTCCGCACCTTCCCTTCTCTCCTTCTTCCAGCCACACCAATCAAAACAACCGAATCCCAACACTGCATCTTCGTCTCCCTCTTCTCTTCCCATTCGACGTCTCTGACAACAGCATTTCGACACAAGTTCATGCTACACTGCTGGCTACACCACTTCCTCCTCAACTGTGCTGCATGTTGATACGCATTTAGGTTTTACTGTCAATTTTTCCGGGCTAATCCTGGCATGCCAAGGACCTCTTTTGCCAACATTTGGATAGACGACTCTTCTTGCCGCTGTGCTACACTGTATACAACTGCTCTAATGGACGACTCTCGGCATTTGTTGGACGCGGAGGACAACCGTCCCGCGAAACGCCTCAAGATGCCTCCGGCCTTGCCGGCCTCTCGGCACTATTCCGCCGACGCCAAGGTACCTTTGCATCATCAAACGCTGTGCCAGCCGCTGCCGCTGCCGCTGCAGGTCCAGGGACACGCCCAATCGCTGCCATCTCACACTGACCGGGAGCAAGCCCAGCCGTTTTCGCTACAAACGCCTTCCCAAAGTCCCAGCATGACTTTGGCAGTCGCGGCTCCTGCGGATGAGTCGATCAACAACAGTATCTGGCCAGGCTGCGCGCCCGGATTTGACCCAAGCTGGGCTTGGCCAACGTCTGCACAAGAAAGTCATCCTTCAACAATTCAATTGATCTCTCCCCGACAAAGTGTCGAGCCGAGTACTCTTTCCACAGCGATCCTCCCGCCGCCGCCGCCGTTGCCGCCGCCTGCGCCGCTGCATACCATATCAGCGATTGTTGACGAGATAGGAGACATACCGTCCGTACATTCAGGTAAGAGGAGACCTCCATCCTCCATGTCCCGATTCTTGATCGTCCCCCACTCCCCCCCCCCTTTTGATTCATGCCTGCTCGCCACCGACGTTGGAGATGTCATGTTGCCATTGCCCATCGGTCCAATCAGTATATGACGGCCAGATGTCCGACCAAAACCAGCCGATGCATCTTTCCCCTTGGTCTGGCTAAGCAAATCGCCTTGTCAGCCCGTTTCTTGGTCATCTTGCCGATGCATGAACATGACGCGCTCTTTTTCGCTGCGTTATACATCTAATCGTGCAGTTGTCCAACACCGCTGAGCTGACATCGGCCTGTGCATGATTCGTTATTGGCCCTTCTGCTAGTCCTTGTCCCATTCCACCCAGCTGCACAAATACGCGTACCCTCCGTCCGTACTTTGAGCATCATGATCCCCTTCATCGACGAAGTCGTCGATTTGGTCCATGGTCAAAGTTCCTTGACTAGGACTGGCCTGAGAGCGTATGACCTCTAGCACTGATCTTCCACTGTTCATGATCGTGAAACACCAGGATCCTTTCAAGTCTGTTGGAGATGCATGCTTGTACCATTGAACTTCCACGAACTGAATTCCAGAAGTCGAGAGGCACTACTTGTTGTCTTGAGGCGCCGAGATCACACGCGACTTGTCCCGGATCTGACCTGTTTTTGCAGTAACCCCTACTAGCGTTGAACATGAATTTTCTTCCCCTTGCCAGCCCGACGCAGCATATTTGGATCATTTTAATCCGGTGCATGGGCCGTCACCAACCAAGAACTTCCTTGGGGGCGAAGCGACCTCAATGAAACCAACAATCGGCTCTGGGCAACAAATCAACATGTGCTCTCCATTTCCAAATGGTCAGGTTATAGAAAGTCCCTTTCGCGATTGTATAGGCACTTTTGGCTTGATCAGGTCGCAATCCTTTCACCGCCCGGTTGATGGCCAGGTCAACGGTTATATCAAGTTTTCGTGGCCAAAAGAACACAACAAGAAGAAAAGCCCGCCTGCACGCAAATCATCAATATTGCCAATTCCCAGGATCACGGAACTCGACGATGCCTCAGAACCTCAAGATACCGCCACTTCGTCAAACTGTATTGTCGTGCGTGGCCAACACGGCGGCAAGCCAAAAGCTGTGGGAGATACCATGCCTGACTTTACTATTGATCTCTCGACCTACGCCGGCCAAACAGTAGATGAGAGCCCTGGCGCCTTTCACGCCACCGGGTCAACGATGCCGCACGTCCTTCACGGTAGTATTGGAGAGGTCGCCTCTTTGGGGGCGCCTCAACTCATTCCATCCCAGTACGGCTACGAAGCCAAGATGGACAGCACAGATAGGCGATTTTGGATGTTTTGTACGTGATTTTTCGATTTCGGAATATGTACCACACTCTGGTGACCATATTGTCGCTATTCATTTCGGAAATGCTAACGCACACATACTCAGATGTCCGCAACTGGTGCCCGGGCCGTACTGTCCTGGAGGATACAAATTTATGGTTGAAAGACTTTGCACAGATGCACAAAAGCTTAGGTGTCCGTGCGGCTATTCAAAGTCTTGCAGGAATATACATATATGACTATCAACCCCTAGAGTCGATCCGAGACCGGGTCAATCAACGGTTTGAGGATGCCGAGAAGCGTTTCACTCAATTACTAAACGACCCGGCGACATATCGTGACGAGTCTCAAGCAAATGAATTGATTACCATCGGTGTCATCTTGTCAATGCAAGACGTAAGTCGCCCCGTCCTTGGTCCTAGTGGAATCTAATAAGTTATTGGCTCACGTATCAGCTTGTACTGACATGCTGCCTAGATTGTTTTGACCGAACGACGATTGAAAAGGCCATCAATTCCGCGATGGCTTCGAGGGTTCCGCCACGCAGAGGACATTTTGCAAGCCACGGACCATGGATCTCGTTTTTGGAGGACGTCAAACGTCCAAACATCGGCGTTGCGCATCTCTCAATCTGTGATCGTGGGACGTGCAGTCATCCTGGCGCAGCCCATGTCACCACTACCTCGACCGGACGAATTCGACGCTGCAAAAGAGGCTTCAAGATTCGGGTGGCTCCTTTATGGCACTGAAAAAGATATGTATCACGTCCATGGCGGCTGTGGTTTCTCAAAGAAGTTGCTTCATATTTTGAGCCAAGTGACCTATTGCGCAGCTCGCTTACATCAGGATGCAGAAAGTCCAGTGGTTCCCATAACAGCTGACTATATTCGTCGGGAGCTTCTCAATATGAGGCAATGGAGCCCTGAGTCACAAGACTGGGAGGACGTCAAGGATTCGGCTGCTGTGATAGAGTGGGTGCGTCGTCAGCCGCCAGGGTACAAGATTGACGAGAACCCCACCATGACAGATGTCACGGCTGAAGCGTGGCGAATTGCTGCTGTACTTTATCTATTGTGTCGCGTGTACCGGTAAGTCTAACAAACAGCCCAGCTTTCTTTCCTTTTCCGGCCCTACCACAATCGCATTCCAGTTCAGTCTAGCCCAGTCTAGCCCAGCCAAGCTCAGCCAGGCAGCCCGTGGCGCACATAATACTGACAAGAACCTGAACTACCAGGCTCCCTCGGAACCACCCGGACATAGTCTCCAACTTGGACGATCTTGCACAATGCATTACGATTATGCCGACCTCTGGGATGCAGTTCACTGCGCAGGCGCCTCTGTTTCCTGTGTTCTTCTTGGGAATCTTGGCTACTCTTCCGGAGCATAGAGCCACGTCCCAAAAGTGGTTTGAAGAAGTCTTGCAAACCCCAGTCAGAAGTGTGAGTAGTTCTCGTTTAAATAACCGTGCTCAAATTCAAATCGATAGGCTTGAACTGATGATATGTTTCCTTCTCCATAGAGCGTTCCCCCGCTGTATGCAGCTTTAAAAAAGATCTGGACATGGATAGACATTGACTGTCCACCATTACAGTCGCCGGAGGCTGAAGTCGCTCAACCGATACACCTCCGTCATGCATGGTGGGAAAGAGTGGTAGAAAAAGTACAAGATCAAGAACAAGAATACTTGTGCTTGACATGAACTTCAGGCGCAGGCAAATGCTCTCAGCATTTCAGGCTAAATCAGACACAGCACTATCTCCGTCTTCTTCGAGATCCGGGACGCCCTTGAGCTTGATGAGATACTGACCTAATAAACATCAGTTGATTAGCTTCAACTCCCAAACAGAAGCGGCAGACGAAGGTCATGATGTAAATCGGATCGCTCGCGGCTTACGGAACTCAGAATCGTCGGCTTTCCAAACGTCCACAACGCTTAAGCCTGCTTTGGAGCACATGATCTGGACATTGTTCTCGCCGTACTTGTGTGAATCGAACCAGTCAACTTCTTCGCCCATCTGAATTTCTCGATTGAGCAGGGGGCATTCGATGTTTCTTTTGGCTCGAAAGTACACTCGATGCCTAGTGGTGGGAGTATGCTCAAGCTCGCAACAGAACTGCCAGTTTGCCTCGACGAACACGTCGTGATCCAAGCACCTGTTTATGTTGTCGAATCCATTGAGAAAGAATTTCCTACAGAGGTCTTCTCTAGCATGATATGCCGCCTCGATCTTGTCTTGAAACTCCTCAGCCATGTGGGCGTCCATGCCAGCAATCAGCAGATCTCCTGGACGCATGACCTTCTTCCACGCCTTCAAATGATCCACAGCACGCAACCATTCATCGTTGCAAAGAACAGAGCCTAATGATAGGAACAATCTGGGACCTTTGATGTGCCTGGCCACAAAGTCTTGTCCATCCTCAAAAGTGCCCCAGATTCCAGCGCATGTAACGTGTGATGCGGGCGCCGAGTGCAGCTCGGCCAAGCGTCCTATGTTGTGTGCTAATGATGCTGCAGAAATATCAAGAGCAAGGTAAGTGGCTGAAACTTTTGCTCTTTCGAATGCGTCCAGTAGAAAGTTGACTTTTCTCGTGTCTCTTGAGTCACAGTTCCCGTCAGCCCATGATCACCTTTGCCAATCCCTCTTGACTGAAGGAATCACTGGTCTCATGCTCCAAGATGGAAATAACTCACCCCGCGCCTATGTCGATAATAGTCACGCCAGACGATACACGGCTTGCGATCGACTCTCCGTGCCTTTTCAGCAGCGATATTTCATCATGTGTCTGGTAGAACTCAGGAGTGGATATGATATCATTCCATATTGACAGACCATCGTCATCATACAACAACTCGTCCGGAAGGGTGGGTTTGTTGATATAATCGTACGGCGCCTGCAGTACGCTCAACAGACGCTCGGCGATATCGCTCGACATATCAGCGCCCCCAATATTGATGACACTGCCATGGGCTATTACTCCGTCGAACAGACGAGCCATTGTGCAGGAAGGCAGTCAGTTGTGCGATCAAAACCCAGATGCAAGCTAGAAGACAGTCTAGTCGATTGTTGGACTAGGTAAGACAAGGGTTATTCGCTTCGGGCAGCAAATAATCGCCAGACGGCTTTCGAAATATCTGGAGCAATTGCCAGCAAGACGAAATGAACCTCCAACTTTATATAAGTAGAGAATGGGTCAAGACAAGAGGAGCAGGAAAAATTATTCCGAGCCCGTCTCAGGGAAGCTAGGGGTGTCGACAACCGTTGTCCGCCACGAAAACAACGGGAAATTATTCACGCATACACGTTTTCCTACACCTATCATCTTGGTCGGTCAGCAATTGCGCTGCACGCCATGTCGAGGCCCAACATGATAAGGGTGGCGGAACAGCGGTGAGGCATCAAGTAGGGCGGGAAGGCCTGGAATAAGGAAAAAAAACAAAAAAAAACAAAAAAAAGAATGGTTACGAATATGTGATCGGCCAGTGAGGGGGCTCCTCGTTCACCTACTTGTGCATTCTGCGGCCGAAGTTCGACGGAAAAGTTGAACTATAGGATCGTGATGTGCGAGAACCTGGAATTTTTGGTGCACGGTTCGTGAACTAGCTAACTATTGTCTTGTTGTCTGGATCGTACAACAATGATGGCAGAGGTCGAGATGAACCGGGAGTCAACATCGGGGGGAAAGAACGCGTGCGAGACACCGGACCTGGAGTTCCATGGTAAGAAAACGAGGAGAGTCCAAATTATGCTCCTTATCGTCGTTCGTGCGTGCGAAGCCATGTGTACTCGAACAGCTTCGAGCTAGGATGCGGTGGCGTTGCCGGTTCCGGTCCCGGCCTTGGTTGCGGCTGCGGTTGCGGCTGCGGTTGAGGAACCAAAGGAGCAGAAGGATGCTCGATGTCCCGGGCTCGAACAAGGCAAAAGCCATGCAGCGGAGAAGAGAGACGATCTTGATTCATGATTTTTGTCCAGTTCGAGATGAGATCGTCGAGAAGCAAGGGTCCGCTGGAAGATAAAAAAAAAATCATGGACAGTACCCAAGGGAACGGTGTCAACGCGAGTGGAGCTGGAATGAGGGTTTAGAGGTATGCACCAGATATGCAGGCGCGGACGAACATCCGTCTACTGCCTTTCTGTTTGTGTGTCCGGTGGTACGTACATCCCAAGCACATAAGTACCTACCTACTTACTTATGTACTTCAGCGGGTGTATGCAGATTGGAATCAGAGATACGGCTTCCCAGTCGAAGTGGAAATAATGCTCAAGCATCGCCGTGGTGTATAAGTATCTGCGCTGGGTCTGGAGAGGCAGAGAAAAACTGATCAAGTCGGTCGTCCAAAAGAGAGGAGCGCTGGCAGCCCTGCCTGCCAATGCAGTGGTGGAGCAGTACCAAACAGGGAAACGGTTGAAGACGCAAGTTTAAGCTACAAAGATTTTGGGAAAAGTTTGGGTTTGGCGAGTCGGCAGGTAGGCGGGTGCGGGTGCGGGTGCGGATGCGGGTGCGGGTGCGGGTGCGGGTGCGGGTGCGGATGCGGGACGGCAAGGCAACGGCAACGGCAACGGCAACGGCAACGGCAACGGACACGGCTCTGCGGTACATATGTACTAGTACATTTCGTTCATTGGGAGTCCAGGGCGATGCATCCAGGGTGACATCGACCTGACGCGACCCGTCTCTGCACTTGGCTCGGGTGGTCTTAGCGGCAAAATCTGTTGAGGCCATGACGAGCGCACTAACAGGACGTGGCTTGATATCTGGCGCAAGGGCTTGTGAATCGGCCCGGGACAATACTGACTGCTTGACCAGTCGTGCTTCGCACGTGTGCTGTCAAGGCCATGCGACAGATGCAAGCAACTGGTCAAATAAAGACGACCCAACGATACGGAAACCCGAGGGAGAAGGGGCAAAAAAAAAAAAAAAAAAAAAGAGGCTCATTTATTCTCCGATTTCCTTTTACGGACAGACGTTCCCTGCACTCAGCTGCAATGCTCGTGCAAAGCGCCGCATGCAGGAGACATGTAGTGTTCAAAAGAGGAATGATGGGTAAGTGCCACAGCCATTGAGCAGAAGAGGGACAGAACTTAACGAGGGGCAGGGAGAGCAATGGTAGCCCAACTGGAGTGCCGGCTGTTGGTGTCACGGCGTCAGGTTGTCAGGTTGCCAGGTTGTCAGGTTGGGCAAAGCGAAGGAGCACAGCATGTATGTATGCATGTAAGTATATGTGGACACGATGCAAGCAAGTCGACTTAAGCTTAACGAAGTAGAAGACGTACAAGACAAGAAAAGGATGGAGGGGAAGGAGTCGAGGGGCAAGCGAGTCCATCTCCAGGTACAGCTACAGCTACAGGCCGCGCGCGCAGATGAGATGCAGATGAAGATGCGGACGGGCTGGGGAGCCATGGCCCATGGAGCAACCGGCTGTTCCGTGGCCGGCGAGCCACCAGTCACGTGCTCACGATGGAACATGGGAAGGCGTGGCCTGGCGTATCATTTCTGAGCAAGTGCCGAGCCCCAATGGGAGACGAGGAGCAGCAAACGCCGTCCGGACTGGACTCGGCAACATGGTGGGAATCCGTGGCGGACGAGCATGAGGATGGGATCGGATCTAGCCGGGCATTTTTGATCAGATTGTCAAAAGAAAGAGACGAGTCGGTCCGCGCCGTCTTTCGAGACGATGGAAGGCTGAATTTAGTCCATGAATCCAACACGGACACCCAGCCGGGCGCCTGGCCCCTGTCGTGGGACTGGAGTCTTCCACGGTGCCAGTCGGCCGAGAGGGGATAAGCAACTACTTACCTAGGTACCTACTTACCTAAAGTAGGTAGATACCTAGGTATTTGCGTAGTTGACGAAACCAAATACGCACACGGTGTTTTTGCTCATGTGCGAGTAGACTGGGTATGCTGCGAGGGCCAGGGCGGTTTGCAACACGACGAGGCCCGGAGAGTGACGGGAAAATGAGAAGAAAAATAGGTGGGGGGGGAGGCTGTTCGCTGCGGCTTGCATTAGCTTGCATCATGGTCAACTGGGTCCTACACCGCTTCGATTTGGCTCCCTGGGCGAAGGAGAACAGAATAGAATACAAGAGAATTGAGCCAAGGGAAAAAGAAAGGAAAGAAGAAAGAGAGGGAAAAAAGGGGGGAAAAGGGGGAAAAAGGGAAAAGGCAAAAAAAAAAGGAGAAAAAGGAGAAAAAGGAGAAAAGGAGAAAAGAAGAGAAAAAAGAAAAAAGAAAAAAGAGCCCTTCGGACCCTGTCAAGCTCAGACTGGCGCATGCCCATCACATGTCTTGATTCGCAATACGCAGAAACCGCCAACTCAACTGCACAAGCACAACACCCCTTCACCGTCGTGCCATGACATGACTAAGCCTCGTGTCCCCAGTCGCGGCTGCCCCGGTCCGGAGGTGAAACGACCAGACAGCCAGAGGTCCATCCATCTGACAGGGTGGCACGACACACGTGCCGCGCCGCCCGCCGTGTCACCGTGGGCACATCCAGTCCATGACCACTGGACCAGGCCAAACATGGACACGTTGGTGCGTAGCAGTCGCCGATGCCGTCCGGAGGTCTGGAGGAGGGAGTAAATCACTCATCGCGGGCGAGCACCGAAGAGGTAGTTCGGCACACGAGGCCCCGGACCCTGACGCATCAGACACGAAAAAGAACATGGCAAGATGGCAATCAAAGTGGTGGAGGAATTCTGAAAGGAAAAAAAAAAAAAAAGGCCTCGCTCGGTCTGCCCGGAAGCATTTTCTTCGGCTCCACAACGAGTGCCCCCTTTCTAACCCGTGCGTGTCCCTATGTTTCTGCGCGACGTGCCCATGCAAAGCCCACTATCCTCTCGAGTCGATGCCCTTATGAGTCTGGGAAGTACATTTGTTCTAAAAAGGAAAGATGAAAAAAAGATGAATAAAACTCAAACTCAAAAAGAAGCATCTATATGCAATCCGATGCTGAATTCGGGGAAATACATTTGTTCTAAAAAGGAAAAAAAGATATAAAAAAAAAAAAAAAAAAACTCAAAAAGAAGAATCGATATGCAATCCAATGCTGAACCCGCCATCGTGGCACCCAGTCATGAATGCCAAACCTGCGGAAACAAGTATTCGATTTTCTTCATGGCCTCTGCGTCTCGGCCATCCGGCTTGGTCATGAACTTTAAGCCTCCCTGCGCGTAACCCTCCCAGTGCTTGGCCGCAACCAGATCGCTGTGCTCAATCTCGCTGAGCTGATCGAGGACAGCCGCCACCAGACGCTTGGCGTTGTTGACGTTGGCCTTCATGTACTTCATCACCAGCTCGACATTGACGTCCTCAAACGAGTGCCAGCAGTCATAGTCGGTCGCCATGGCGATGACCTGATACGAGAGCTCGGCTTCGCGAGCCAGTTTGGCTTCCGGCAGCGTCGACATGTTGATGACGGAGCCGCCCCATGATCGGTACATGTGCGATTCGGCGCGCGTCGAGAATTGGGGGCCCTCTGTTTGCAGCCAACCATTAGTTTTTTTTTTTTATTTTTTTATTTTTTTTTTCACGACGGGATTGCCTTGCC
>SRPV01000628.1:0-16010 GCA_018360135.1 Claviceps sorghi | reverse complement strand
ATAAGGCAGGGGCTAAGGGTCACTATAAGGCCTGTTGAGAGGCCTAATAGATAAGGAAGTCCCCTGAAAATAGCTGTTATTTTCAACAGGTATAGATTTTTCTTATATTTAAGTAGCTTTAGGAAGGTCTAGCTTAAATATAGGCTTAATAAAGTCTAGACTCTAATTAGCTAATATAGTAAGGGCTATATTAGCTAATTAGTGCTTAATAAGTAGGAAAAGTAGGGTTAGGCCCCCTATTATCTTTACTTACTAAGTAACGCGGATTAGCTACTACTACGCTATAAATAGGCAAATTACCCCCTAGCTATTAGGTTACATAGCCGGTTTGCAGCTGTGATATGCTAGGGTTAGGGTTAATTAATTAGAAGGTTGTTAAGCAGGGCATAAAAAAGGGATTATATAAGGAAGATATAGGGTAAAATACAATGTGTACCGGTTAGCTATAGTTAAGAATAGGTCTATAAGCAGTTAAACTATATATAAAATTAGCTAGGTTTTTATCCTATTAGGCAACTACTAATTAGTAAGCAATTACTAGATTAGTAACCTAATAAGGTTTCCTAGCTAATTAGGAAATAAGAAAGCAGAGGTTCTAGATACGGCTAAGCATAAATTGCTAAGGTCGGCTAGCGTATACAACAATAACAATTAGCTTAGTTAATAGTTCTAATATTAAACTAAGAAGTTTATATAGTAGAGGATATATATATTTTAGTATATACTATAGTATTAGTTTTAATTTACTATAAACTCCCCTTAAATATAAGAACTTTATTTAAACTAAAAGAGATAAAGTTATTAAGAATATATATTATAATAGTAAATATAAAGATATAGTAAATTATTATTAAAAACCTAACTTTATTTAATACTTATATTTATAAAAATTAGCTATTAGGTTATATAAAGAAAATTAATTTAAAAGCTTAAGCCTATCTTATAAAGGATAATAAGTAATATAAGGCAGCTAATTTAGTATTAGTTACTAAGCTTTAATAAACACCTAAGCTTATAGTTATAGAATATATTAAAGATTAAAAGATAAGGATATATCCTAATAGTATTAATATATATAAGTTAGAAAATAAAGTAGAGAATATAGTTATTAAAGCCTTAATTAATAAGTATTTTTAACTCTTAAGGAATAAAGGTTTTGCTATTATTCCTTTAAAAGAATAAATATATATATAAATAAAACCTAAGTAGGAAAATATAATTTTAAAAAAGTATAAAATTTATTTAGTAAGATTAGCTAATTAAAAAGTTATTAAAGAGACTATAGTAAAGCTTATAATAGTATATAAAGTAGATAGAACTATAAAATATATACCCTTTATATTCCTAGTGTTTATAATATAAACTAATAAAAAGCTTAAATAAAAAGGTTAAATAGTTATTAATATTTAAGGTTTAAATACTACCTTTATAAGTAATGCCTATTCTATATAAAAGTAAGAGAATATTATTACTATACTAGCTAATACTATATATATTATAGTTATAAATATTATAAGTTTTTACTATTAGTAGTAAGTATACTTAAATTTATAATAAGCCTTTATAATAGTTATATATAATAAATAGTATATATTTTAAGTTTCTATTATAAAATATAAAGGATTAAACGTATATATATAATAATAAATAGATAATATACTATAAGGAACTAAAGCAGTATTATATATAGATAATATTTTTATTTTATTATAGGGTTTTAAGTAATATATATAAGACTATAAGTAAGTCTTTAATATTCTCTTATAAAATAACCTCTTAATTAGACTAGTAAAAATATATATAGCCTATTTTTATATAGTTATATTAGGTAAGATAGTAAATACCTTAAGAATAGCAACTATTAAATAAAAGTTAGTAGTAGTTTAGAACCTTAAATTCCTATATATATTATAAGCACTTAAATACCTTTTAGGATTTATAGGTTTATTATAATATAATATATTTAAATATATAGCGCTAGTTAAACTATTATAGAATTAAAAAATAAACCTCTTAAGATTAGTTAAAGCTTATTAAATAAATCTAAAATCTAAATTAGTATAAGACTAATAGGTAAAGAATATAGCTATTCTCTTACTAATAAAGGCAGAAATTAACTCCTTTAATACACTAAAAGATATATTAATATTATATAAAATGCTTACTATTTATTTACTAAAATAATAGCTTTTTATTAACTTTAATACCTTAAGAAAAGGTATTAGAGTTATAGTTTACTATATTAAAAATAAATAGCTTTTAAAGATTAAAATTAGTAATACTATAATTAAATACTTAGTGTAAACTTTAATATAATTTATAGCTTTTCTTTTAAAAACACTATTTAATATAGAAAAAAGGTATTAATTTACTAAATTTAAAATATATAAATATATATAAACTTTATAAAAAGCTAAATATTAGATTAAGGCTATATAAAGACTATTAGTAATTTATTTTATAGATTACTACTTTATTATTAACTTAGCTTAATAAGTTAATATAGCTAATATATTAAGTAGGTATAGAGTTAATAAAAAAATAATTTAAGTAATAAAGTATATAAGCTAATTTAAAGTTTAAGTTTTATATAAGGTAGGTATAAATTATAAAATACTTAATACTTTAAGTTATTTAAATAAAATCTAACCTATATATAATAAGAAGGCTAAAGGCTAGCTAAAAAATATACTAAATAATTAGCTAAAACTATAGGTTATATTACTAAAGGATTTATTAATAAAATTAGTTTTAGAGGTTATATACTTAGAACGTAACCTAATTATAATAGCTATTGTTAGTCCGGCTCGTATTACGCGTAATAAAAAGGGGTGATAGAAAAGGGTCTAATTTAGCTTGTCTATAAAGGTTCTAAGCTAGCTCAAAAAGGTCGGAAAAGGCGGGAAAAGTAGTGTTATTAATGGCCTACTTTTCCCCCTAAGTGCAGCCCTATATTCGTAGGGATGCACTTAATAGGAGCGCTACTCTTACTCCTATTAATCCACCTAGGCTCTGCTAAGGTTCTCCTATAAGGGGGCAATTCTAATACTTACAAATTCTTTCTTTTTTAAAGAAGAGGAATTGCCTAAAGAGTGGCCTAAAAAATAAATAAAATTTAAAGTATTCACTTCTATAAAAAGGCCTCTAATTAGTTAGCTTTATACTAAACTAATCCTAGGCTGCTCTAACCGTAAAAAACACTATATATACACATATAACCCCCTTAATCCCGCTTATTAGGCTGCTTCCCTTTTAACCTATCCTTCCACTTATATTCTAGCCTTATTTGTGTTAATAAAGCCCTTAAAAGCCTTATTTAGCATTGCCTTTATTATTAAGTCTGTAATATTATCTTCCCTATTAATCTAGTAGATTTCTATAATTTCTTGCCGCTTATACAACTGCTAAAGGGCTATAATATTAATTATAAGCCTCTTTTCCTTTATTATTCTTAACTTTATAAGGCATTTATATAGCAAAAAAGAATCTATATAGATAATTATTAGTATTTATAGAATTTACAACTTCTTAGCGATTGCATTTAACATAGTTCCCACTATATAGGCAATATTAGCGCCTTATACTATTCTATATAGCTTTAATATAAGAGCACTTCTTATAACTCTCTTGCTTTTTATTAAGCTATATATAATAATATTGCTATAGAGCTTAAATTTAGCGTTAGCGCTATTCTTTTTCTTATTGCTAAGGATTATTATAAAGCTAATTTATAAGCTTAAGTCTTTATTATTTATAAAGGAACTATTAATAAAGATATATAAAGCTACTAATTAGAGCTTAAGTAGAATATATCAAATTCCTTATTTAGAATTATTAATTTACTACTAAATTCTCTTATTAAGCTTATTTATATTAGTTTAGTTAGGGTCTTAGACTTATACTATAACTAAAAGGTTAAAAGCAGCTTTAGGTTAGTAAATTATTAAAATATATACTTTATAAGCTTATTACCTTATATATTCTACCTTTATGCTTAGCTTATTAGTCTTAACTATTATAAGCTTACTACTTTAACCTTTTTACCTAACTTCTATACTCCTATCTTTATGCTATAAAAGGATATAGCTATTAAAGATAAAGGGTTCTTTAAACATTAGCCTTTGCTTTAGTTTTATAGTAAATTTAGTGTTTTTTAACTTAGCTTCTTTTTTCTTAAAAAACGCAGTATTACTAAGGCTAAGGGTGTTATTAGTCTATATTCTAATAATACTAAAATCTAGGTTCTTATTTAAAGTAATTAATAAGCATAAGTTATAGCTAAAGGTTATTATTATAAGCTTTTCTTAATAATACTTTATATAGATTACCTACTAATAAGTGCCTGCCTTAGCTATTCTATAGAGTAGCTTAATTACTTCTATAATTATATTAGCAGAATATAAATAAGTAATTTATTAGAGTAACCTTATAATAATCAGCCTATTAAGCGTAGTTTAAGACTATATATAAGCTTATATAATATCTTAAATCCATAAGAAAATATCCTCTTTTGCTAATAATAGTGCTAGTGCTATAATAAGTTGTTAGCTAGCTTATTAAATTGTTAGTAACTATATAAGAATTACATCTTTTCCTCTATTACTATGCCCTTAGATTACTAGCCTTAATTTTTTATAAGGCTTATTAATACCTTTCCCTTTTACCTCTTAAACTATATAAGAGTTAAAAAGGCAGTAATTTTTGTGTTTTTTTAGGTTAAAAGTAATAAATCTAAAGACTTTATAAAATAATAGAGTATTAACCTCTTTCTTATTAAACTTAGTAAAGAGCTTACCTTTACTAGTTATTTTGCCTTTCTTTTTAAGGTTTACTATAAGCTAAAAGTCATTCTTTTCCTTAGTAGTTAGGAAGGTAAAATCCCTAGCATTATCCCTATATCTATTACTAATATATATAGTAGCTACTATTTACTTAGTCTTATTTCCTAGCATTATCCCTTTTTCCTCCTCTTATACACCTCTCTTTTCTAAATCCTACTATAGTAGTATCTTAAAGTTAATAAAAGAGGGGTATATAATATACTTAACGCCTCCTTATCTTATTAACTATACCTATAGTAGACTAATATAAGGAATATTATCCTAATATCCCTTACCTTCCTAATTTAAAACTTCCTAACCTATAATATTATCTACTATAAGCCCTTTACACCTCCCTTAAAAAATAATATAATTATACTAAAAATAGCAGTTCTTTATAGTATTAATTATTATAAGCGCTTAAAAGGTACCTTAAAGCTGCCCCTTACCTATAACTATTATTGCTATAAGGACCTTATAATAATACTATTCCTCTATAGTAGTAATTACTATAAGTATATAAAAGGCACCTTTAGGCTGCCCCTTACCTATAGTAATTATTACTATAAGGACCTTAGTAATAAATATATCTATTATCTTCTTAATATTATTTCCTAAGATCCTTAGCATAGTAATTATTACTATAAAAACCTTTTTTAGTTATTCTCTTCCCCTTTTTATAAATAGTACTGCTATAGTCCCTTTAGCTTATACTAAAAGTAACTTTATCCTTTTATAAAGTTCCTTCTCTTTTTTATTTACCTCCTTCTCTTTCTTATTTATCTCCTTCTCTTTCTTACCCTCCTCCTCCTTTAATAGGCTAATAACCCTATTATTATTAATTAGTCCTATTATATAAGGCTTTATAACTATACTTTAAAAGTCTATAGGGCTATTAAGTATTGCTATAATATAAGTCTTATTATTTATAGCTAGCAACTTATAGGAACTATACTAACTACCTTTCTTATGCTATACCCTTATATTAGATTGTAATAGTAGCTTATAGGTTAGGAAAGTATCTAGCCTATTCCTTATATATAATGCGTTATAAAGTTGCTGCTTTATAAGATATTTATAGGCTTTATTAGTAGCCTTATAGAGAATTATAGCCCTTTAGGTTATTAAAAGGCTTAGGGCTAATTCTATTATTATCTATAGATATGTTTTAAATACTAATAGGGTTAGTATAAAACTATTAAGTTTAGCAGAGTTATTAATAGCTTTAATAGCTATCTATAACCTTTAGCTTAGCGTAAAAAGGTTACTAAATTCAGCCTTAATAATATTATATGCCCTTCTTAATAGGGTATAATAGCATTTAACCTTCCTTATACTATTATAAGCTTTAATAAGGACTTTGCTTATATTAATAGCTATTAACTATACTAAGTAGTAGAACTCTATAGAAGTAAATGCTTTTTTAGTATTATAGATTATTTAGTCTAAAAGCCTAAGATATATATTAATCTAGCATTCTTTTAAGGCATTCTAAACATTATATACCTTCTACTTCTTTAAATTAAGGAAATATACAGCTTAAAACAAGGTTATAGCATTAACAATATATAAGATAGGTTTATTATTAATTTAGAGAATATTAACAATAACTTTATAATTAAATTTACAGTCCTCTTTTAATATAAATTTAAACCTACTAAGGGATTTGCTATAAAGTTAATATTAATAGCATTTATAGGTTAGCTCTTTAATAATTCCTATAGTTATATCTTTACTAGCTTATTACAGCAGCTAGCTTAGTTATATAACAAAAGGGTAACTAAAATAGTAGTAAAGCTAACGAATTTCTTATTCTAAAAGGTAAAAAACCTTAGCTTTATTAGCTTATAAAGTCTACTAAGGATGTCCCTATTTACAGATAATTAGGACTTTAATTAATCCTTAAATTAGCATATTTTTAATATTATTAAGCTTTACTTTCATCCTATCTATATCTATAATATAATACAAAAACAGTATTAGTAAGCTAAGAATATAAAAGTTAATAGTGCTAAAGACTATTAGCACTTAAAGGATACCTAAGGATTTTACTAATCCTATACTAAAATTAATAGTGTGTTAATTTACAGCTTTAATCTTTAGGTAAGGCATTAACCTTATTAATACCTTCGCTTAGTTAAGACTAGCAGTTAAAATGCCTATAGCATTAGTATTAGGTATAATTCCCTAAAATACTTTATTACTATATCTTTCTTCTAATATAAAGTATTAAGGGTTAGAGTTATTAGTATAGTTATAGGGGTTATCTCCTAATAAAGTATATTTAAAAGCGTTATTCTTAAGTATCTTTAAGAGTTAAAATCCTTCTAAAGTTAGGGTTTATAGTATATATATTAGCAGCTTTAAAGCTAGCTTTATATCTGCAATAAGGGTTGTAGTAAAAAATTATATAAAGGTTAACTTTAGAGGGTTTTATTGCTTTTTTTCTATAGTAAAGAAGGCATTAATAGCTTACTAAGCTAGGTAGTCTTTCTTATTATCTTCTTTTAGTTTTTTATTACTAGGTTCCTTTAAAACACCTTTAAAAGCTTATAAAAAGGCATTATAGCTGCCTTCTATAAGTAGTATCTTATAGTTCTTACTCTTCCACTACTTCTCCTTTACCTTTTACTACTTATACTTAGAGTAATTAGTTAACTAGCAGCCTTATTTACTATAAATATAGCACTTATAAGGAAAACGTAACTTTCCTTGCTTTTATATAGAAAAATAGAACTTATTTACTTAGCTATAGCAGCAGTCTATAAAGTAAGTCTTATTATAGTTGTCTAAGTTACCTATTTCTATAATCTATTACTATATATTAATAGTCTTATTAACCCTTAAGCATTTCCTAAGGTCTTTAAACACTCCTTTAAAGATTAGTATATAGATAAAAAGTACTATTCTACACTTAGGGATGCTACTAATAGCTATAATTAGCTAACGTTAAAGCTCTATATTAACTATATTTAGTAAGAAAAGGCTATAGTAGATTTTCTTAAGTTTAGCAATAAGTAGCTTAAAGTATTATAACTTAGTCTTATTAAGGTTGTTAGCAATAATTTTACTAAAAGTAAGTCTATTTTATTTAATTTAATAAAATTGCTAATTACTTTCTGTTTTAAAGTAATTCTTTATATAAGTTATAAGCTTATAAAACAGTAGAAATCTACTTAAGAGTGTATTAAGGTAGAAAGTAAAAGCATCTTCTATAAGTATTATTAAAAAAGCTTAAGGCTAAACCTCTTATAGGATATTACTTTTTATATATATATTAGTAAAGATATTAACCTTTAGGGTAATAAAGTTATATATCTTACTACTATATTTATCTTCTTTAATATATCCCTTAGCAAGGTCTCCTAAAATTTAGTAGATTTACTTATCTATAAGGTTATTAGGAGCGGGCATTTATAAGTTTCTTTATAGGTCTTACCTCTTTTACTAGTTATTAAGGTATTAACTTTACTAGCTTTTAATAGGTTCTAGCTATCCTTTAGGTTATTTAGAATAGTATACCTAACTCTATAGTTTAAGGGGTTTTTAGAAGCTTTTTTATAGTAAAGGGAAAGCTAAAGGGACTCTTTTAGCTTATAAAGTGTAAAAAGGGAGCTTTTATATATATTATATAGCTATATAGGGTTCTTATATGTTTTATAAGCTAATAAAAGGGTTTTATATACTTTACTCTTTTAAAGGGGGATTTTATATATTTTATATAGAGAAAAATAGTAAGTTAAGGAATCTTTAGTTAATTTCCTTATTAGTAAGCTCTTTTAACTTAAAAAGGGACTTAGTAACCTTAGCTTATATACCTTTACTAAGCTTAATTCCTTAGTCTTAAAGAATATCTCTTAAAGCTCTCTAAATTAAAGCACTAATTCTTTTAAAGTTAGGGAATTTCTAATCTTTAAAATCCTCTTAGAAGTTATAAATTATCTGCCTAAGGCTTTAATTCTTATTATAGTATAGCTAAATATAGTATATAAATATATTATTAAGCTTAATAAGAGAAGCAGCGTAAAGGTTAGCTAGGTTATCCTAAGTATACTCTTAGTTAGGCAAAATTGTATTATAAAAGCTTCTAATAATACTAAGTAGGGCATTAGAATATAGATATTTTAATTCTACTATTAAGCTAAAATTAAGGTTTTTTTACTCTTATAATATCCTTTAGAGAGGGTCTTCCTCTTATAGTTATATTATAGTATTGCATTTATTAACTAGCTTAATTAAGGGAAAAACTTAGTTTTTACTTTAAAGGCTAGAAAGTAAAAAATTAAGGGTTTTTATTATAATAGATAATAAAGATAGAGGTCTTTTTATATAATAATTAGCAGCAGCGTTTAAGTCTATAGAAGTTACTATTATAAAAAAGGTCCTTTTCTCTTATTAATAAAAAATAGTTACATAGGCGGAACCTAACCTTAAAAGGTCTTTTAAAAAGTATAAAAATTCCTTACTTATAGCATAGTAGTAGAACCTAACCTTATAAGAGGTCTTTTAGAAGCTATCTCTTTAAATAACCTTATAAATCTATAGTTTTACAACTACTAATTAGTGTTAGTCTAGCTTATATTATACGTAATAAAAAGGGGTGATAGAAAAGGGTCTAATTTAGCTTATCTATAAAGGTTCTAAGCTAGCTTAAAAAGGTTGGAAAAGGCAGGAAAAGTAGTGTTATTAATAGCCTACTTTTCCCCCTAAGTGCAGCCCTACATTCGTAGGGATGCACCTAATAGGAGCGCTGCTCTCGCTCCTATTGATCCGCCTGGGCTCTGCCGAGGTTCTCCCGTAAGGGGGCAATTCCAACAGCTATAACTATACTACTAAATATATTATTAAAATTAAATAGATTAATAGTAAATTTAATTACTATTTCTCTTAAATTTAAGTAAAAGATTTAATTAAGCTATAATATAAATTTATATTAAAATTATATTTTACTTATATTAAGAAATAATAGGAAATTAGACTTATTAAATAAAATAACACTATTTTTTAAATAAAGAGATAGCTTACTTTAGAAGGTTACCTTAAATATATTAGTAAGATTATATATACTAAAACTAATAGTAAAGGACCTTTTTTAAGCCTTATATAATAGGAATTATTTAGGCTATTTAAAATTAAGTAAATAAGTTTAATAGTTTTATATTTACTAAGATCTATAATATCTAAAAAACTACCTTACTATATACCTATTATATTAAGTATATTAAATATAAAGATATAGATATTATAGTAACCTATAGCCCTTACTTCTACTACTAATACTATATTATATAATATTAATTAATTTTATATTATCTTTACCTATATCTATTTATAGTAATAATAGTATATTAGTAATAGTTAATAAATTTAGTAAGCAGCTTATAATAGTATTATATAAGACTTAAATTTTAATAAAGAAGTATATAAAACTCTTATATAATAAGCTATTTTTTAATAATTAAAGTATTCTAAAAATTATCCTTAGTAATAGAGATTTAAAATTTTTAGTAGTAATCTAAATAAGCTTTTAGAAAATAATTAGTACTAAGTTACTATATTTAATAGTATATTATTTTTAGATAGATAGTTAAATAAAGAGAATAATTTAATAGATTAAGTTAGTAGTTTAAATATATATTATATAGCTAGAAGACCTATACTAATAGAAGGTAATAATTCTAAAGCTTTAATTTAAATTTAATAATATAAAGAACACTTTAATAGGTATTAATCTAAATAAATTAATAATAGGATTTATATTAAGATTAGTTTTAACCTAATTAATAAAGAATATACTATTAATATTAAATTTACTAAAAAAAAGACTATAAGTATATAATATAATAGTAATAGTAGTAACTTAAATAAAATACTATTATAACTAAAAATATTAGCCTTAGTTTTTTTAAAAGGATAATTAAGTATTTATATAATTAAAATAGTAAGGATATACTATCCTATTAAATATTAGCTAAAAGTATAGACTAAAATATATAGAATTATTTAAAATACTAAATAGAGTTAATTAAGTAGTATATAAATTAAACATTCCTAATATATAGTAAATTTATTTAGTAATATTAATTAATTACTTAGAACCTTTTTATAGGGATATATATAATTATAAGCAGACTATAATAGCTTTAATTAAACTAATAGATTATTAAATTATAAAAATCTTAGATAAGCGCTACTTTATAACTTTTAGCATTAAGTATTATATTACTTTTTAAAACCTTAATAGAAAATATAACTAATAAGTTAGTATAGAAATATTAGTAAAGTTACTAATAGTTAGATAGTTATTATAGGCGTAAATAGCTATTAGAATAATTAGCATAGCTAGCATATAAAATACGCTTTACTTTTTCCTTTATTACTTTACTTTTTTTTTTATTACTTTACTTTTCTTTATAACTCTTTCTTTTATAACTTTCCCTTTTTTTTTAACCTTCTTCCCTTATATCCTTTATTACTTCTTTCTATAATATTATAAATACTATTTAAAATATTTATAGCTAAGGAGTATCCCTACTATTTAGTTTATAATAAGGATTTAAAGGATAATAAATTAAAGAGATTTAAAATTTTTAACTACTATATTAAATATATATAACTAAAGATATTAAACTATATTTACTAATAAATAAATCTTTATATAGTAAGACTTTAATTTAGATTATTAATAAAAACCCTATTTAATTATAAAATAATTAAAACCTTAAATAAGTTAAATAAAAAAGAATAAAAAACTAAGAAAGACTACACTTATATATAAGCTTTTATAGTATTATTTTATATTATATAAAGCTAAGCTATAGTAAAGAAAACTTTAGCTATAAAAACTATTTATTAAGCTAATTTATAGATAATAAAAGTAGAATAGCTTTAAAAACTATTTATAATAGTATTACTTAAATTAAATAAAACTAAACTTTAACTAATTAAAATAGCTAATAATAATAATACTAAAAATTAAAAATATAAATATATAAATATAAAGTTAAATATAGTTAAACTTATTTAATATTTTAAATAAGTAAAAAATAAAAAAATTATACTTTTAGAATAATAAGTAAGAGAACTTTAAAAGAAAGTTAACTAAATTAAATCCCTTTTTATAAAAGAAACTAAACTTTATAAGCTAATAAAATAAAACTTTATAGTATTTAACTATTAAGTTATTTAACTACTTAAGCTATTTAAATATTATAATAGCTATATTAAAGGACTTACTATAATAGGTAATAAGGTAAAGAATAAACTATAGAACTTAATAGTAAAAGTTTAATAGCTTTATAAGATTTTTAGTAGTAGTATTTAATATTAACTACTTAAATAAGTTATATATTATATTTTATATATTTTACTTATTTACTTTATTTACTTTAGCTTTTAAGTTTATTTACTTTAGCTTTAAGTTAGATTTAGTTATTAAGGGCAATTCTAAGAAGTTAGCAGCACCTATTATATAACTGTAGGGCAGGGATAGTTAGACTAGGCCCACAGACCGGCAGATAGCAGAGAATCAAGACCTTTACACCCACTTCCGTGACACGCCAGACATCTCACTAGGTATGTAGCGCAGCCTCACGCTGCGGGTTTCCCTCAATTGCAGCAGCGGGATAGCATCATGGTGTCTGGTGCTTTCTTGGAAACTGTGCTGCTTGACAGTTCCTACCCTGCCTACTACATGCGAAAGGAAGAGAAAAAGAAGAAAAGAAAAGAAAAGAAAAGAAAAGAAAAGAAAAGAAAGCAAGAAAAATGCTTGGCTTGGAATGCCCCGTGGTGGGTCTACTTGTCCGGTTGGCTTCACGCGAGAATACATACCTCTCGACGACTTCACCCCTATCCCGCGTCATCCTAAAGCTTTCTCAGTCCACGCCGCCAATCGAGGCACCTTTGTCTCTCCTTTGTCTCCTTTCTCTTTTCTTTTCTTTTCTTTTTTTTTTTTTCACAAAAAAGTAGATAACCAGCGAGCAGTTCTTGTACGTCACCAGCCCAGTGGAAATGTTCACATCTTCTTTTCTATAGTTGCCGTGGACAGCCAGTTGTCCATCTTCCTAAACCAGTATGCATCAGACCCCAGGAAAAGACAAAGACGTGACGCAACAACCTTCTCTCATCCACAAGATGCCTGGTGCAAGGCCGCAATACTTTCATCTCATGTACCCACCGATAGCTCGCGTCTATCGCTCCCATTCCTCTCCGCCGAAATATCTCTCTCCCATGGCCAAATCCCAGCTTGGCCGCTCAACGACGGCAACTTCGACATCTTTGCTTGTAGTCGCAAAAGGAACGATGCCAAGGATAGGACGGTATTTGTACGTGATCCACCACTTCTTGGACTCTTTTGTAGCCGTCTCCGTGCTTGCCATCATGGTGTCGTTGCCATTGGTCAGAGAGCGCTGCTTGCATGGCTCATCAACCTTGTCTGACATGTCGTCATCACTGTCCATCTCGTCCGCCTGCCGTGTGTCGACCATGGCAATCTCTTCCCACTCGTCGTTGATGCCGTGTTTTCTGATTTGATGGGGAATCAGGGTTCCTTGTCCCGTCCTGCCTCCAGCACCGCTGCCAAGTCCCATTCTTTTGCGTTTGATGCCGTGCGTGAGCTGCGTGTCCGCGCCTTCGGCTTCAACAAACGACATGGGCAGATCTTGTCCCATATCGAGCATCAAGAGAAACGATACGCCATACAACCACATGCGGGATCCCTGCCACAAAACACCCTTTGGCGAGGCTAATAGATCCTGCACCGGGCCTGGCAGAGCGTTGCGTGGATGTCGGCGGGACCATGGTGTGAGCGCACCATTGCGTGGATGAAAAGCCAGAACGTTCCATGATACGGTGACCGCAGCAAGAATGTAATCATCAGCACCGTCTGCCTTGACCGACGACCCAGTTGTGGGCACGTGCTCCGAAAAGGACAGTACAACCGGCGTTGTTGGAAGTTTCGGCAGTAGCTTCGCATTCGGGTTGCGCACCCAGCGCTCTTGAGAATCGGCACCCGTGTCGTTTTCTTCTTTCGACATTGACGACGAGTCACTATCCGACGCGTTGTCGTCGGCCGCGTCATCAGCCGTGCCGGCCCCTTCACCTCCATTCTGCAGAATTTGTTCGCGGCCATGCAGAATCCATGTGTCGATGTAGCCAGCAAGGTCGGCGACCGCCAACATGTTGGAATCGGCACTGAAAGCAATTTGCGTGATGCTCCTGTCGTAGCTGCCCAGACCACCGTTCAACACGTGCCGCGGAATGTGACGCCGCAGCCGCGAGAGTCTCTGAAACTTGGCCGACAGAGCGGACGATGCTTTGGATTCGGCGTGGCGGCTGTCAAGACTGGCCATGAGAACCCGAGAGCCTTCCTGAATGATGCATAGCCAGCGGCCATCAGGAGAAAGTCTGAGGTGCGAGGCGCCGAGTTGTGAAAGCTTGGCTGGCAAGGCCGCAGTCGTGACTTTTACGTCTGAAGCTCTGACAGGGTCCTGGTGCTGAAGTTGAAAGGCCTTGACATCGGTTGCCGTAGACACAAAGAGCAACGTTCCCTCTTGGTTAATTGTAGCTGAAGAAATATTCGAGTCCCCCTTTACCACAATTGTCTTGAGCAACTTCCGGTTTTGATTCAAATCGAGCGCTTCGTTGGCGGACTCGTGCAGATCAGCCGCCGATTTACGCAGTACCCAGATGTGAACCTCCCTCTCCCACCAGCTTACAATAAATCTCGCTTTGGGGGCGCTTGTGATGGGAGGTTGTTGCGGCAGGTTGCTCATCATTCTGTGGTTTTCGCGGCCCATTTCTCTCAGGGGCACAATCATCAAGTTGGCATCAGGTCCTGCAAGTCTCTGGTTAGCAAGACTGTTGTTGTTGTTGTTGTTGTTGTTGTTGCGTCTTGTGCTGGGGAGTCATCACCTCCAGAAACCACGACGCTGATACGTCCTTGTTCAAATGTGGCCATGGCCTTGACGTCGTGATCGTGATAGCGCCGGCCCCAGACCTTGCCCCACCGTTGTCCGGAGCCGGCATTTTGCTTGTAAAGTATCGTTCGGCGATCCATGCCTCCACTCATGATGGCCAGTCCATCGGCACTTGTTGTCAGACTGAGAACATCCGACTTGTGGCTTTGGATCCTCTGTGCCTGGGTATAGGTCTTGCCGTCCCAGATGCAGACCTGCCCTGTAGAATCGCCCGACACAATATTGCCGTTTGGCAGGCACTTGACAGACCAGACAATGATATCCTTGGAACCTCCAATGAGGTCGGAGCCAAGGGTCATCTTACGTAGCATATGTCCGTTGTTGACGTTGTAGGCTCTTATGGTACTATCCGAACAGCCCACAATGACTACTTTGCGGGATTGGAAGGTGATGCTCACCATTTGAGCTTTCTTGGTGGGAGATTTGACAAGGACTCGCTGGAATCTTAGATGGTCGTCTTCGAGTGAGTACATGACGAGCTCCCCGTCGATTGTACCGGCAATGAGCTTGTTGGAGTTCTGTGGTTCCTGAAGGCTGCCGGAGCCGGCCGACTGTGAGACGTCGCCCTGAGGCTGGGCAGCGATGCACCAGATGTCGCCGTGCTGGCCGCTGGCATGACGCTTCGGCTTACCCTTTGCGAGGTCCCATTCCGTAACAGTAGATGTGTACCCGATGCTGAATAATCGGGACTTGCCAATGACGGTGCGACCGTCACCAAGGTCCTGATCGGGCTCATTCACCCAAACCAAGCCATCGACGCTTCGATCCTTGCCACCCCGGATGACGAGTTCCTGGAGCCAAGCGCCGCCAGAAGGATTCCATATCTCGATGTCGCCGTTTGCTCGACCGATAGCCAGCCTAGCCACAGCACTATTCTTGGCTGGCCGAAGCTTGGAATGCGAGAATGCAACGGCATTGATGGCCGAGGGTTGATACGGCACGAAGCGGCAGCGATGGATGTCCATTGTGCCGGCCAGTTGTGAATGAGGGCGCCGCGTCGTCAATTTTCCCAAGCTTGATGCGGAACCGAGTGGAGCGTCTGATTTTGCTTTAGATCATCGCTGAGACAGTGGAGGACTGCGGTGCCGTTGCGCTGAGCGTGTCGCTTCGTTCAGGACGTGCTGGCCCTGGTTGAGGTCAGCGGGAAGGGGGAGAAAAAGTTCCACCAAGATGCCTTGCCTAGGAGTTTTTTTTTTTTTTTTTTTTTTTTTTT
>SRPV01000627.1:0-16035 GCA_018360135.1 Claviceps sorghi | reverse complement strand
AAAAAAAAAAACAACCGCCCGACCAGCCAACCAGCCGACGGGCTGAGCTGGGCGAAAACCGGCCTTGTGTGACCACGAGCTTATTCTGAACAGGCAGGACATGGACAACGTCCCGAGGACGAGGCAGAGAGACTTGCGCTGCTGTTCATATTCAACCTGGTCCTTGCACCAAGTTCCCAACCGCCGTGCTGGGACTGAGGTCTGGTTATTGCTTCAGTGAAGGACTGGCTGCGCCATCCATCCGTCCATGGCGACATGACAAGACGGCTGGCTGGGTCGCAATGGCCAGGCTCGATTCATAATGTCTGGCGCAAACGCCAACTTGCAACATTGCCGTAGCAGCAGGAGGAGCCGGATTAAGCTATCCAATGGAAATAAATACATACGGAAGTCCAGTAGTCGATAAGAACCATGTGTATGTTCTGGTCCCGCACTGTGTGCTTGCAGCTTCCGACCCTGTTGATGCCCATTCCGCCCATTTTAGGGACAGGATGCGATGATGACAAGAGGGCGATTCCTCCCATCGATGATACCCACGTACAGCGACTAGGTACCCAGTAGTGATGACCAAACAGCACGGGGGATTTGTCACCTACCACAGAATGTGCTTGAAGCCAGGAGAACCACGGCGCGCATGGAAGTCGACACTGAATGGATGACGCATCACACTGGACTGTCCAGGTCGAGAGCATCGAGACGGCTGGTGTCGCGGCGTCGCGGCTCATGACTGCACCGTGACCGGCCCGTTGACTCAGTGCTGCCACACCACCGACAGCGCCGACACTATTGCCACGCCCCCCCCCCACCCCCCTCTTTTCGGGGGCCCTGGGCTGACTGAGTGGATTGACCAGACCCGACCTCCGTTCAAGGTTGAACATGGACCGTTGACGCTTCCAGGGCTCCCTGGTTGCAGGTGCTGAGCCGCTGGCTTTGGTCAATGTTGGTCTGGCCCGGTACCTGTCGGCTTGGCTGGCACGGTTGGTTGGCACAGTTGGTTGGCGCGGTTGGCACGGTTGGCGCAGCCATCACAAGCCATCTCAGCCATCATTCAATGTTCGCAGTTGGCACAGCTGGCACGCCCGGTTTATCACAGTTTAACGCTGGCACAGTCAGCACAGCTGGCGCACCTGGCACAGCATGCACAGCATGCACAGCAGGCTTGACCCCCTGAAGCCCCTGTTGCACATGCCTGTTCGTTCGGCCGGAACCCTCCAGCCCCCCGCCGCCCCCTGTTTGCCAATTCAAAAGTCCACATGCACGCTTCAATGTTGTGTCCATGCTTGAACCAGATTCCATCAAGTGCTGGCCGGGGCTAGCTAGAATCAGACTCGACACGGGCGGACCAGGGCGGACCAGGGCCGGCTGGCGGTCGGTGTTACTTGCGGAAGGCGCCGGCGAGCGGGAGCAGTCCAGCCAGCACCAGCCAGCACCAGCCAGCACCAGCCAGCACCAGCCAGCACCAGCCAGGCACCCGACCGCATGCACCACACCAGCCCGACTAACTGCACGCCAGACGTCTGGAGCCGGCTGGCGCTGTTCGCGCTGCCCACATGCTGCCAAATTCCAATGCTGCCAATGCTGCTCGCCGCCGCCGCCGCCGCCGCCGCCGCCCCCCTCCCCCCCCCCGGGACCCCAGCCCAATTATCAAGTATTTGTATGCCTTCCAACCCCACCCACACCTTCCCGAATTCTTCTTTCCTTCCTTCTTGATCTCCCAGGACTTTGGCATCTGCCAACAAACACCATCTACAATAAAACCAGCCCACAACCTTTCTGCGACGCGTCGGTACTGACTCCGACCTTGGACTCGACCTTGTTCTGTCCTTCATCATTGCCCATATTCACTGATCAATCGAGTCGCTGGCCAGCCGATCAGCGCGTTCTTCCACCTCTATCGCCTGCCAGGTTCCACGACTTGGCTACACGTATAATTCCTCCTTTTCGAGGAATCCACCGTTGACATCCCGACCCGGTCATGTTTGCAGCAGCAGGACGATTCTCCAACCCTTCCTCCTCCGACCACATACCGAGGTGACGTGCCGACGTCCACCAATTCTACACATCTGCCCTCCAGCACCAACGCGTCAAAACTGGACACATTTTGGAGCGCAACTACGCTGGCACGGTTGTGCACAATTCAAACAAGACGAGAACCACCTTGGCAACACGTCAAGTATATATATATATACATATACACACACACACACACACACACTTACATTTTCCCGACGCCGCCAACTGTGTCGGCCATCCTGGGCCAGAAGCGGCTTTGACGGGATTCAGTAGCTCGCTGCGTGTCGACAAGACATAGCAGGCTCTCCCCCATCATCATGAACTATCCATCGCCACGAACGCCGGGATCGACTCCGTTCCACGACTGGGAATATTCTCGAGTGTCCTCGGCCACGCCCACACCGTCTCCGCGACCGAATTGGTTCGACTCGTCGACCCCTCGACGACCTGCAACACGCGCTGCCCACACGCGAGCCAACAGTTTCTCCCAGCATGGTGGTCTATCGCCCCGGACGCACTTAGAGTCCCCCAGATACAATAGCTATGGGGACTATTGCACGGTAGATGTGAGTGCCAAACATTTCCCGTCGTCGCGCCGGACCTCGGCTCCATATCCGACCTGTGCCAAGCGCGACCGCCGACACTCGCACAACTATGTCTGGGCTTCCGCTCCCTACGGAGAATCCGACGAGGATGAGACGATTGAGGCTCTGGGCCGCACCTACGTGCTTCCTGCCCAGTCGTATTTCAGAAGTCGCCATGTCGCGCATCCGTCGATGCCCGATGGAGGATGGTACACTAATCAGGGCGCCCATCCGCAGAGCTCTCCATACTATGCCGATGCTGCCTATACGCGTGCCACGCCATACGACTTACCTCCTCAGCAGGCCCCTCCACCGCAGGCTCGACCATCAACGAGAAACGGACATGCGCGCCGGGCCTCAGCTTCGGTCCCGCAGCGCCCGTCGACGGCGCGACCCGTCGCATCAAGTCACCGATCGAAGCCGGTACCAACGCCTGCCAAGGCTACTGAGGATGATGCCAGGAGGCATGGAATCCCCGCTGGATTCCAGCTTAAGAACTGGGACCCGAATGAGACGCCCATCCGCTTGCTGGGAAGTGTTTTCGACGCTCACACCTTGGGCAAATGGATCTACGACTGGACTGTCTACGCCTACAAGCCGGGCAGCCCCATCGCGGACATGTCTGGCGAGCTGTGGCTCCTCCTCCTAAAGATGGCAGAAAACTTGAAACGTGCTGAAGAGGTCGTCGGTCGTGTTCGCGGTTCGGAAAACCGGGACACTATCAACGAATTTATAGAATCTGGCGAACGCCTCTGGCACAAGCTCGACAACCTCCTGAAGGCGTGCGAGGCGCCCATGCTCCAAGCTGCCAAGAAGAAAGGTACCGGACTAGGCAAGACTTCGGGTGTCGAATTTGTCAACACCCTCTTTGGACGCGAAAGGGAATTGAGCAAGACGGAAAAATTCATGCAGAACGTCAGGACTTTCAATCTTCGATTTGACGCTAACTGCACTGACATTCTTCGGAACCCTACCGCTTGACGGAACTATTCCCTCGCCTATATGTGGATTGGCTTCTCCCTAGGACCCTTTCAGATAACATTGGAGTCTCTTTCCTCCGTTTTTCCTTTTTTCCTTTTCATTTTTATCTTCTCATTCCTACTAGTCACGAGCCAGGACAAGTCGACATTGCGCCTCCGGAAATTCCTGCCTTGGATGTCTCGTCTTATTTATTTATTTATTTTAATTTCCGGGATTGGACCTGGACATGATTGGGAGATTGTACATTATGTGTGACCGATCAGCCACGCGGACTCTTTTTAATTGTTGCTTTGGATTTCTTTTTCCCTCTTCTAAAACCAGGATTAGCTGCCCTTGCTCCCCGCGGGTGCGGGTGCGGGTGCGGTTGCCATTTTCTCTGTTCCGAGGCTTGTTCGTTTTGTTTTGTGCCTTTTTCGTCTGCAAAATTGTTTTGAGTCTGGACACGACAACCTGGACGCCGGATTCATGTTCCCCTGAATCATCAAAGATAGCGAATGGGCGACCTGTACTACCAGCTTTACTTTACTCACGCGCAAGGGACCTGGAGCAAGGGGCATTTTTCCTTATCTTAGAGATACCCAACGTTTTCATTTCAAGTGTTGCAGGAGTGGCCGAAAGACGCTGCGCACGGATGAGCAGAGGGGAGATTTGTGGCGGATGGCGGATGGCCGGGCGTTGTATCTAGGTAGAATGGAATTTCAAAAAGGCGTGTATTGCACCAAGAAGTCGGAGTTTAGATGGAAAGCATGATGACCCAATCGATGTCGCAGTGCCGTCCATGGTGCCCTGTTCAGGACAGCCGACGTGACTTTGGACTTTGAAGCCCGTTTGATCTGGGGTATCCCTCTACTGAAGGAGAAGAAGAAAAGGAGGCGGACGGACCATGACGCCCGTCATTTCCTGGAGCGGGGTCGAACTAGACTTCGCCGGCGGGCACTCTGCAGACGGGGTGTTTTGTGTTTGTGTGTTTGGTGTGACGGGGCTAGCTTTCTGGTGTGGCGAGGTGTACTGCGGGCACGGCCCGATTCGAGATGAATTGGCTTCTGCGACACACGGGTGGATTTGGGGGCCGTGGGACGTGGCCGTATGCCTGTGCTGTTTGTATGTACCTAGGTCTAAGTACTTATATAAAGTAAGTACTCTATGTACTCGCAGCGCTGCATCTGAACAAGCCAAGATGCCATGCGTCCGGCAGCATCTGTCCCATGGGCCATCAGTTGTGGTTTTCGCAAATGTGGAGTGATGAGATCTAGGGCAGTAAATAAATAGGCTGGATATTTTTATTGTTTTTCTTTCTTTCTCTTTTTCTCTTCCCCTCTTTCCTTTTTTCCCTCCTAGGTCGCGCTGCGGGACGGTCCCGAATTGCCGCTCGGATGCGCCAACCCGGGATGAAACCGGCAAGGGCTCCATCGTTTCTTCGAGAACCCCTGCCTTGCACCGAAGAGAGACGCAGGGATGAGGCTGGCGGTGCGCTTCCTGCCCCCCTCTTTTTTTGGGTTGGACACTTTCATGTTCCTTTTTTTTTTTTTTTTTTTTTTTTTTTTCCGGCCCGTGGGGAGTATTGGAGGTGGGGTCGGGGGAGTGGGATTGGGTGTGTCTCGGCCTGGGCGGTTCTTTGAGACAAAAGCCCATGAGGAAAGAGGCTTCTTGCTTGGTTTTTTGGATGGTGCTGGTTCCTCGTGCTTGGTTTGCGGGCAGGGCTGGGATGGATCGTCCGGGCCATGCCCGGGTTGGTTCAATGTTATGTTGGGACCGATGTTGTTGGTTGATGGTGCTGCGGTGGGTTGCGGTAACTATTCGAGTCCCTGACTGTGCCTTAGGTAGGTAGGTAGGTACTAAGTAGTTATCTACAAGATAGGTAGGTGCCTACTTACCTAGGTAAAGTAAGTACCTACCTAGGTAGGTAAGCAGGTAGGTACTTGAGTAGTGATGAGACCACAACTCCATCTGCAAGGGCCCAGCCTGCTTTCCACGACGCCGCGTTTGGTGCCGTGGCCCAGGTGTCTGCGTCGGGCGGCAATCAGCGCTGCGCTCGTGTGCGACCATGGACCAAACGTGAATCACACAGTGATACTGCTCCGGCCGCCCTCCCCGACGACGCCGTTTTGCATCCACGGCCGTCACCCAGGGCGCTTATTTGTGCAAGGAGTGCCTTTGCGTCGTGGCATGCCCATTCGATGACATGCATGGTGCATATTCCCCCGTGCTAGGTGCTGGCAGCAAGAAGATGGCGTAGTTGTGCCAGGGGACAAGTCCAATAGCAGGTGAGTACCTACCTATGTACCTACCTACTGTAGGTACTTGGATACCCCTAGGTCTTGGATACTCGGTACCTCTATAAAGTGCGTACCTACTCCAGGTAAGTACCTACCTAAAGTACTTAAGGTAGGTACCTAGGTAGGTACTCAAAGTAGGATATGCCTTTCCACCGCAGACGCCTTCATGTTTCGCCCCCGTCCCATAGAACGACGACATTGGCGGATGGAAAATGCGCCGATGCAAAGCAAGAGCATGACGCATCCTTGCCATGGGCCAATGTCCCACACGCAGTTGCGCTCAGCGCCCGCCAAAGAAAACCCATCTACGCCATCTATTGCGCAACACGCGCCATCATGCTGAACAGACCGACCCGGTTGCATGTTTTGTTCGCAAGACCGGGCGGCTCTGCAACACGTGGCAGCCGAGTCATTTGGTGGAAAAGCAGTCAAGCACCAAAGTGACAACGCGCCCGCAGAGAAGAACACGCGCAAATACCGCGACTCCCCGGCAGCACGTAGTCTCCCGTTCTTTTGGATACGAGTCGCTCCGGGACCTTGTGAGAGGCACGATGCCGTCCCGGGGGATTGTGTTCGTGGCATGATGCATCCACCTGTCGCCTCCATTGTCGACGTGGACCCGTCGCTCGCGAGGAAGTGGAGAGCGTCCTTGCGTCATTGAGGGCTGAACGACTGAGTGTCCATCCAATCGCGGGCATGACTAAGCCCAGCATGGCAGGCTACGTGCCAAATCATCTCACTTTCTGACTTTCTCACTTTCCCTCTTTAGATTGGGCGCTCGTACGCGCGCCGATTCCTCCTCATCACGCTGTTCGAGGGCAAATCCTATCTGGGCGGCGCACAAAAGTCTGTCTGGTCTGCCTCATCCTTTTCATCTCGGCTGCCCACGAGCTGTCAATCCTCTTTCTCTTCTTTTTTTCTCTTCTCCTTCGACTTCTTTTTCTTCTCTTTTCTCTTCTTCTCTTCCCTCTAAAACAAAACCACAAAAGCCCAGCCAGAGATTCAAGCCGGGTCCGATTCATCGACCCAACGCCGCCAACGACAAGCACAAAGAAAGGCCTTTGCAACCCTCTTCCTTTGCCCTCCACCCCGGGCCGTCGACATGTCACTGTTATTGTTATTGTGACATTCTTTTTTCTCGACATCTTGTCTGTACCTTCCCGAGCTCGTGGGAGCCCACAAATAATATCACGCACCTACCTACCATCTACCGACCTACCAAGTACCTACCTACTTACTTACCTTGCCTCCTTGCTCAGTACTTACCTACTGCTTAATCAATCATTGACAACCACTTTCTTCTTTTCCCTTGGCGTTTTCGTCTCTTCTCTTCTTTATTTCGTTAGCCCTCAATCAATACATTGACGACGCGCATCAAATTCTTCTACCATGCACTACGTACGGCTAAAGGCACCGCCAAAAATCAACGTGCTCGCAGATGGAATTCAAACGTCCATTGTCTTCGAAGTCGCAAACGACTTGGGTGATGACCTTCTGTGCCCTACAGACCCCGTTGGGATCACCGTTAGGGCTTATGCAGAAGCGTCGCCCTACGCAAACGTGTCATGTGCTCTTATCGAGAGGCTCCCACTCGAATGGGACAAGGGACATCGGGTAATGAAACCGACATACAGGCTTCCACCAAAGGTCGAGAGTGCGATTACAGGCGGAGACTCGGTATTCCTATCAATTGGGCCCGCCAACCCGGGCTCGGCTGCCGATAGCGTCTACAACATCCTCACGTCATCGACCGAGGACCACAAGGACGGCGGTGTCGGTGGGGGTGGGGGTGACCATGGCCGTGGCCGAGGTGGGCTCATCTCGTCCGTCACGGTTGGTTTGAGCGGACCCGAAGTTGACGACGATGCTTGTCTCCGTCGTATCCTGCTGAGCGGTCGAGGTGAGCCGCCGCAATACTTGATCATCGGTGAGCAAATCGGACACAGCATCGCTCGACACGTCTGGGATGCCGGCTTGGTGTCCATGGCGGCCATCGCCGGAACATTCAAGTTCCCCGACCTCGCTCCCAGTCAGAGCAGCTGCATGAAAAAGGTCCATGAGATCCTCATTCGGGAAGACGGTGTGAACGTTCTTGAGCTGGGCTGTGGCGTCGGCGTCCTCGGGCTCGGGCTCTGTGCCGTCTATCCCAAGGGAACGGGAGACTGCACCATTCTCATGACGGACCGCCATGAGGCGGAGCGCAGCGCCCGCTCCAACATGGGACTTCTGCACCAGCAGCGATCCGGTTCGAACCTCGGCTACGCTCAAGTCATGTATGAGAACTTGGACTGGGACAATGGCCGTCAGGGCCGCTTCGGTAACAGGGTTCGGGAGCGTCGCTGGGACCTTATTATGCTGAGTGACTGCACATACAACGCCGATAGTATTCCCGCCCTCGTGGGTACCTTATCTGCCGTGCATAGTCTGAACAAGGACTTTGACCCGGACGATACATCTTTTACTACAAAGGTCTTTCTTGCGACGAAACCACGACATAATGACGAACTTGTTCTCTTTGACACGATGGCTGCCGAGAACTGGAAAATTACAGATAAATTAGTTCTGCCACTCCCCGTTCTGGGACGCGAGTTGGAGAGGGTAGAAATGTATCTTTTTGAAAAGCTTTGACTGGTGCGGCTTTGACGATTGGAAAAGGTCACTGGTCGGGATTATCGAGCCTTCTTCTCAGAGCAGAGAGACAGGAAAACTGAAACGTGTGATGAGACAATGTGGCCGCAACGCGATGCTTGATACTGTATCTATATTTAGACGAAAACCCTATAATGACGGAATCGTGCTTTTGTCTTGACAGCTTGTGACACATCTAATGAGTCGAGGTGGTGCTGAATATTTTGCCATACATAGGTAATCTGTAAAGTACAATTTTGATGCAAAACGTTTTGGAATTACTTACGCCACGGCAAGTACCTACCTACTTACTTACCTACCTACCTAACTTACCTGGTAGGTGGCTACACTCCACGTCCTCTCTGTCGCGCTGCGCCCCAACTACCGTCTCCTTACCCTGGATGGTTCGACGACGCCAGCCGGGGCCATGAAACCGAGCTTTCGGATGCAGGGTCTATGTCAACCTTGTTGGTTGTTGACGTGGCGAAAGCAGCCCGTGTTGGCGCACTGGGATCATGCATGCTACGTGCCATTGCGGCGTGGATTCTCTGTCCGGAGGACCTTTTGCTGGGACGGAACGCACCGAGCATGGATTTTGTGAGACGGGGGCCTGTGTGGTTTGATGGATGGGAGGATGCACGTCGGCGCGTTTTCTGGATCTGTCATGAATTAGTATTGATATATGTCGACCCTCCAACTACAATACATCCCTGAAATTATTCTAAAAGAGGTATAAGCCCCTCTTCTTAGCGGGCCTAGCACGTAACTAAGTGGGTGGGTGATTAGATAGCTGGGGCATCTGTATAATACTGTAAGTATTAATTACCAAGGTAGTATCTAAAGATACCTAATTACCCTTATAAATAAAGCAGCGTTGATAATCCTAGCCCATCTTACTATCATTTCCGAAGCGACGCTTAATTAGTTGAATCACCCCTGTAAAGTCACGCCTTTAGAATAATCCAAGGATTGTACTGTGTCTAGCTAAATCACGCGCGTAAAGTCGGCTAGCACAGCAAATCCACGGCACACTGAATATGGAACATCCGCGCGTCGACCCTGGCCCCCCAATCGTGGGTCGGCCAAATTCATGCCGTTCCTCGCCACGGGACAAGACGCAGCAGGAGCCGCGGCAGGAACGATGTTGGCTGCGAGAGGGCATGGAAGGGCTGTACTGGTCATGGATGCGGCGCCCAACGCGTCCGTGTCCTGATTCTGGAACATGATCGGCGGGACAAAGTTGGCCGCTGGGCGCTCGACATTCCGGCTTGTGCCGCGGGACTATCCATCCCGCTACGCGGACCGGGATGACGTGGAAAAAAAAAGAGAAAGAAAGAAAGAAAGAAAGAAAGGGAAAAGGGGCGGAGCTTCCATCGTTGCTGGCTGACGGCAAGATGGACTGGACAACGGGACGCGTGTTCCCGCACAGACGGTGCATCTGCCGACCACGTCGTCTTCTGTTGCGGAGCGTCAACCTGGGCAAGCTCCGGGCCGTCGCATCCACGATGGGCCTGTTCGTTGATGGGAGAACTTGGTAGCCAGAAAATTCGGTTGTTTGACGCGGGCGGATGATGGGTGAGGCACGTTGTGGCATAGTCACGGGATGTATTGATGCCACCAGACAGGTTCTCCGTTGGCTGTCGGACCCGAGGAGCGAATTCGTTGGTGCGCAAAAAATGGCCGATCCACGATGTACATACATACATACATACATGCAGAGGTGGCCATCGAGTCTGGTCGTGCCTGGCCGGGGCTACTTAGCTCGCACAGCTGCCAGGTACCGCTTCTCTTCCGCTCCTTACCAGCCGAGCGCACGGACACCGGCTACAGCTGTTCCCACGGATGGACAGAGCCCTGTCAGCTGCGAGGCTGCGGGGCTGCGGGGCTGCGGGGCGTCTGCCAACTTACCCCTTTATTACGGCAACGTTGGAGTCAACCACCGCAACGGAAGGCGCCACTGGTGGCAGGTGCTACACGCGTGTGCCGCTGAGTCATACAGCCTCCCGCCTCCCGTGCGCCGTGCGCCGTGGCATTTCTGTTTTCTGTCGATGCATGCATTCCACAACCACCGCGGTCAACACCTCTGGATGTCGCTGCCTTCATCACATGACTTTCATGTTCCCTTCCTCAGACGCCACGGCCGCAGATGGCTTGCGTCCACGTCCACGTCCACGTCCTCTCGCCCGTGCATTCGGACCTTGGAACTCAGTTCGCGTCCTGCATGCTTGCATGCTCTGCACGATGCTGGCCCAAAGACGCTGATGAGGGTCTGACGGTCACTCATGATTGTGGAACGAGTACTCACACCGCACATTTGGCGCCGCTTCTCCCGCCCGCCATCGTCTCGGGCTTACAGAGATGCCATGGAGATTTCCTCGATTTGGTCTTTCACGTACCTACAGATACGTTGTATGTACATACATACATACATACGTGCGGAATGTCGAGTGATGATCCGACCCTCGGCTCGGCGGAGCCCAATCAGCTGCCACCCCGGGCGATATTCTACAGCATTGTATGCATATTGATACATACCAGCCTAATCAGTCCCCCACACTGGCACCTGATATCCACTTCCCTCACTTGTTTGCGTTTGGCTTTAATCTGGCCCACGCGCGTGGCTCTCTGAATGGGGCCAAACGGGCCCGTTTCCTGCAATGTTTTTAAATTGACGAATGACCACGGGCCCTCAAGTGCTGGCGGAAGACGGTTAATGTCCGGTTTCCCAGCAAGTCTCGCTTGGGACTCCCTTCGTGTTGATACAGCTCCTTTCTTCCTCTCCAGAATACGAGACTCTCGCCGCGTGTTATTCTTGCTTCTCTCCCTCTCGATTCACGTTTCCGTGTCTCACCAACCAAAGGCCCTTACTCATGCCTACATGTGTTTGCGTGACAAGGCAGAAAAAAAAAGTCCATTGTCCGGTTTCTTTCCTCAGTTCGTAGAGAACCACGAAATCTCGGTCTTTTGGACCCTTGGGCGCCTCCAGTTCTGGGTGATGCATGACAATCATGCCCGATCAGCTTTCCAACCCCCGCGCTTCCCCGACGCGTAGACGAACTTCTCAAGTCTCTACCACAACCACTGCCTATCACCACTCCACCAACCGAGATGTTTCCACCGTCGGACACGGCGTTTCTGTCCGACAGGCCGAGGCAGATTTTGCTGAGCTGCAGAGAGAACTCACTGGTGTATCTCGAGCCAGCCAGCGGCTCCGCGCTAAAAACGTGCATCCCGACAATCTCGTGCCTGTAGACTCGCAGACCGCGGGCATAGATACGGAAACGGACTCTGTCTTCGATCTCGAGGCGGCCCTGCGTGGGAACCTTGCTGCCGGAGAGGCCGTCGGTATCAAGGACAAACACATCGGCACCTGCTGGGATGGCCTAACTGTGAAAGGCGTTGGTGGTTGCGCCAACTATGTTCAAACGTTTCCCGATGCCCTTGTCAGCTTTCTTGACGTCATCACACCCGTCAAGAAACTACTGGGCATCGGCAAGAAGCCGGTGGAGGCGACTCTTCTCGATGGCTTTCAGGGTGTCTGCAATCCTGGAGAAATGGTGCTGGTTCTGGGCAAGCCGGGCTCTGGGTGTACGACATTTCTCAAAGTTATTGCCAACCAACGCCACGGATACACGAGTGTTCAAGGGGACGTCTTCTACGGTCCATGGACTGCCGACGAATTCAAGCGCTACCGAGGCGAAGCGGTGTACAATGCCGAGGACGACATTCATCATCCCACCTTGACCGTCGAACAGACGCTTGGCTTTGCTCTTGACACAAAAATGCCCGCCAAGCGGCCTGGCAACATGACCAAGACGGATTTCAAGCAGCATGTCATTTCCACCTTGCTCAAAATGTTCAACATCGAACACACCAGGAAGACGGTTGTCGGCGATCATTTCGTTCGGGGGGTTTCTGGTGGTGAGCGCAAGCGAGTGTCTATCGCTGAAATGATGATTACCAATGCCTGCCTTTTCTCGTGGGATAACAGTACCCGTGGCCTCGATGCCAGCACAGCCCTGGACTTTGCCCGATCACTTCGCATTCAGACCAACCTGTACAAGACCACCACTTTTGTGTCTCTGTACCAGGCCTCCGAGAATATCTACAACCTCTTTGACAAGGTCATGGTCATTGACCAAGGCAAGCAGATTTTCTTCGGCCCTGCCAACGAAGCCCGAGCCTATTTCGAGGGACTCGGCTTTGCACCACAACCGAGACAGACCACGCCCGACTACCTGACGGGCTGTACTGACGAGTTCGAAAGACGGTACGCCCCGGGACGATCCGCAAGTGATTCACCGCACAGTCCGGATACTCTGCTGCAAGCCTTCCACGGTTCTAGCTATCAAAAGCGAATCGAATGCGAGATTGCAAACTACAAGCGCGACTTGGAGGAGGAGAAGCACAAACATGACGACTTTCGCGTTGCCGTCAAGGAGAGCAAGCGTGGGACATCAAAAAAGTCGGTCTATCAAGTCGGCTTTCATCTGCAAGTCCTGGCCCTTATGAAGCGACAATTCATCCTGAAGCTCCAGGACCGATTCAACCTAACCGTGTCTTGGCTGCGGAGCCTCGTTATCGCCATCGTGCTGGGCACGCTCTATTTCAACTTGGAAGACAATTCTGCCAGCGCCTTCAGCAAGGGCGGTCTCTTGTTTTTTGCTCTTTTGTTCAGTGCCTTTCAGTCGTTTTCCGAACTGGCAGGGACGATGACGGGCCGAGCCATTGTCAACAAACACAAGGCATTTGCGTTTCATAGACCATCGGCCCTATGGATCGGCCAGGTCATCGTGGACCAATTCTTTTCCGCCTTCGAAGTCATGGTTTTTTCCATCATTGTCTATTTCATGACGGGGTTGGTCAGAGACGCAGGTGCTTTCTTCACATTCTACTTGTTGATATTGTCGGGAAACGTTGCCATGACCTTGTTCTTCCGTATCATGGGCTGCATCAGCCCCGACTTCAACTATGCCATCAAGCTTGCCGTCATCGTCATCACGCTCTTCATCGCCACTTCCGGTTACATCATACAGTATCAGTCACAAAAGGTTTGGCTGCGATGGATCTACTGGATCAATCCGCTTGGTCTCGTTTTCGGCTCTTTGATGCAGAACGAATTTCAGCGCATCGACATGACCTGTACTGCCGATTCCCTTATCCCCTCGGGCCCAGGCTACACCAATATCGACCATCAAGTTTGCACCATGCCAGGCTCAAATGCGGGCACGACGCTCGTTGCCGGGGCCGATTACATTGCACAACGCTTCTCGTACTATCCCGGGGACCTGTGGCGCAACTGGGGCATCGTCATCGCCCTCATCGTCTTCTTTCTCTTCCTAAACGTTGTGCTGGGCGAGGTTGTCAAGTTCGGCATGGGGGGGAACACGTTCAAGGTCTATCTGCGTGCGAACAAGGAGCGAAAGGCGCTCAACGAGAAGCTGATGGAGAACCGCGAGGCTAAGCGTGCAGACAAGAGCAATGAAGCAGGCTCGGATCTCAGAATCCAATCCCAAAGCATCTTGACTTGGGAAAACCTTTGCTATGACGTTCCTGTCGCAACTGGCACGCGGCGTCTCCTCGAAAACATATTCGGATACGTGCGACCTGGCGAACTGACGGCCCTGATGGGTGCTTCGGGTGCTGGAAAGACCACGTTGCTCGACGTTTTGGCTGCGCGCAAGAATATTGGCGTCGTTAGCGGCGACATTCTTGTCGATGGCTCCAAGCCCGGCAAGCAGTTCCAGCGATCGACATCATACGCCGAACAGCTCGATCTACACGAGCCCACGCAGACGGTGCGTGAAGCACTCCGATTCTCAGCCGACCTCAGACAACCCTATGGAACGCCCGTGGCCGAACGCCATGCATACGTGGAGGAAATCATTGCTCTGCTTGAGATGGAACTCATTGCGGACTGCATCATTGGTACTGCCGAGGCTGGCCTGACGGTCGAGCAGCGTAAGAGAGTCACCATTGGGGTTGAGCTGGCCGCCAAGCCCGAGCTGCTGTTGTTCCTGGACGAGCCGACCTCTGGCCTCGACAGCCAAAGCGCCTATAACATCGTGCGGTTTCTCAAGAAGCTCGCCAATGCTGGCCAGGCCATTCTCTGTACCATCCACCAGCCGAACGCGGCCTTGTTCGAAAACTTTGATCGACTTTTGCTGCTCCAGCGCGGAGGCCGAACCGTGTACTTTGGCGACATTGGCCGAGATGCGTCCGTTTTGCGAGCCTACCTGAAGCGCAACGGCGCTGACGCTGCTCCTACAGATAACGTGGCCGAGTTCATGCTGGAAGCCATTGGTGCGGGCAGCGCGCGACGCTTTGGCGACCGCGACTGGGCCGACATCTGGGATGAGAGTCCGGAGCTGGACAAGGTCAAGGAGGCTATAGTCGAGATGCGAGACGAAAGGAGGAGACTCGTGGCGGAAGGCTCTCACCACGACGAGGAAACCGAGTATGCGTCGCCCGCGCATCACCAGCTCAAGATTGTGTGTGGACGCATGTTTCGCGGCTTTTGGCGCTCGCCAAGTTATCTCTCCACCCGCCTGTTCAACCACTTTGTCGTTGCCTTCTTCTCCGGCCTGGCGTATCTCAACCTCGACCACTCGCGCTCCTCACTCCAGTACACCGTCTTCGTCATTTTCCAGGCCACCGTCTTGCCGGCCCTCATCATCACCCAGGTCGGAATCATGTTCCACATCAAGCGGGCGCTCTTCTTCCGCGAGGCGTCGTCCAAGATGTACTCTCCCTTGACGTTCGCGACGGCCGTCAGTGCCGCCGAGATGCCGTACTCTTTTCTTTGCGCCGTCGTGTTCTTCGTGTGCCTGTATTACATGCCTGGTCTCGACGCGACGCCTTCTCGCGCTGGATACCAGTTCCTCATGATACTCATCACCGAGGTCTTTGCCGTCACCACGGGTCAATGCCTGGCCTCGCTGACGCCATCGCCACGCATATCCGCCCAGTTTGATCCACTCATCATCACCATCTTTGCGCTCTTCTGCGGCGTGACCATTCCTGCCCCTCAAATGCCCGGGTTCTGGCGCACGTGGCTCTACCAGCTCGATCCCTTCACCCGGCTCGTCAGCGGCATGGTCACCACTGCACTGCATGGCCTCCCAGTCGTCTGTACCTCGGGCGAGGTCAACCGGTTCGTTGCGCCCGACAACACGACCTGCGGGGAGTACATGGCTGCTTTCTTCGAGGCCGGCGCACCGGGATACCTTGTCAGCAACCAGACGCGGAACTGCGAGTACTGCGCCTACAAAGTGGGAGATGAGTTTTATCAGCCTCTTGGTCTGTCGTTTGACACGAGGTGGCGAGACATGGGCATCTTCGTGGCCTTTGTCGGCAGCAACTTGGTCATTCTATTCACTGCGGTACGTCCTATTCCCGGTGTGCGTGGGCTACGCTCCAGGTTCCTCGTGTGTCTAACAGATGGCAGAGTCGATTTCTCAATTTCAACAAGAGATAGCGGTTTCTTTTTCCCCCCATCATTCTCATGTGTTTTTGCCTCATGGTTGCACGGACGGATGGGCGGGACGGCCCAA
>SRPV01000626.1:0-16040 GCA_018360135.1 Claviceps sorghi | reverse complement strand
GCGGGGAGAAGTGATGGAAAAAGTCGGGGTCGGTTTAGGGAGACAGTGAGCGATGTGTCGCGTGTCGTGAATCTTGAGTCGTACGTCGCAAGTCGAAAATAACTTGCTGGTGGTCAAGAGCGCGTCGCATGTAAGCCAACTTGCATTGCAAGTGGTTTGGAAATTCGGCAGCAGATTCAGGCAGGAAAAGAAAAAAAAGGAAAAAATCTGATAGAACGAAATGGAAATGCTTGGAACGAGGAAGGAGCAAAGCACCTTCCGGCGCCAGCCTTCTTGTACCTGCCTCAAGGCCCGACCCTATAGTACCTTTCTTGGACTTTGAAGGGGTAGTGGTACGTTTGCTTTAAATTAAAAAAAAGAAAAAAAAAACCTTTTCCCTTTTCTTTTCTTTTCTTTTCTTTTCTTTTTTACTTTTTTCTTTATCTCTTTATCTCTCTCTTTTCTTTTCTTTTCTTTTCTTTTCTTTTCTTTTCTTTTCTTTTCTTTTTTTTCCTGCTTGGTTTTCAGCGGGCTCTTGGGCTGTAAGCGGGGCCTTTTGCCGAATTATATTGCGTCCAAGTTGGTCAGGGTGGTGTAATACTGGTCGGTACAAGTATCGGATGGATGTCAAGATCCCAGTCCGGCGTCCGGTGCAGATCCAGAGATGCGGCAACCCTCGGGATGAAACCAGGACAGAAAAGACTAGAGAAAAGACAGGGAGCAGGCGAAACTATCCCCTGGTGGGACAAGTATAAGTGGCTGCTCTGCCGTGAATCCATGACGGTCCGCGATACCAGGACTGAGAAGCCGTCTTGTGATGGTGGTGTCCTCGGCGAAGGGGCATTCCGATTTTCAGCCATGGCGCTCTCAACTCACGTACAGTCGATCCAATGCCTTTGAGTTTCACTTGTTTTTGATGTTACTGTGTTTCGTTTTTCTTTTCTTTTCTTTTTTGTCCTTTTGCCCTCTCTCCAACGTGACTGTTTCCGGGACCGGATTCCTGAAATGCGTGGAAGCGAGAGCAAGCGACACTTCTTATAAACCTGGCGCCACGAAGGCCTGCAGCGCCGTGGAGTCGTCTGGTCACGCCGTCAGACATGTCATATTTGTTTCCCGCCTCTCGTCGCCCTTTTCTTCTTCTTCTTCTTCTTCTTCGTTCTTTTTTTGTTCCTTCCCTTACTCAACCGAGACTCTTCCCACGACACACGTGGCGACCGGCCGATGCACATGCCCCCCTTTTTGTGCGCTTGTTTGGATCGTGCAAGGACATTGGAGCATGGCATCGAAAACGGGTGAAAATGGCAGGTTTTTACCGTGCGTGGACATACGATGCATACTATGTAGGAACGGATGGCATGCGTGAGTGAGAACGCATGTGGCATGCATCCAAGTAGTCCACGGCATGCCCATGCACGTATTTCTTTGTATGCACAGCTGCAGATACTGGCCGACGCCATAGATAGCACAACGCTGTGAGTGTCAAACGGCACAGAAAAAAATATGGTGTATGTAGGTACTGGTATATGATGATCCGAACACGAACTCCGCACAAATAGTCAGCAACCAGCACTTTTCCGGGATTCCACCAGGAAAGTATTGACCAGACTGGACAGGATGCGGACCAAACGAAGGGCAGAGCCGTTGAAAAGGGAAAAAAACACGTCCGCGAAACACAAGTTTTAAAGTAAATAAATAAACAAATAAACAAATAAACAAATAAAGAAATAAAGAAATAAACAAATAAAGAAATAAAGAAATAAAGAAATAAAAATAATAAAAATGAATCAAGAATAAAAGAAAGAGAGAGAAGAGAAGAATACACTAAGAGAAAGAAATCAAGAAAGAAGGTATTCCAAGTCGCGCACACGAAACCCCCAGACACCCCCTCCGCCCGCTTAGCCCCGGAAAAGAAAAGGTATCGGATCTCGCCACGCACCCGACCACCTGCAGCCCGACAGCCTATTGAAGCCCGAAGCCCGATAGGCACGTAAGCCGTCTCAGCAGATACTTGGCGTGCATCGGTACCTGCACTACCAGCCTTGCATGAACAAGCTGATGGTTCGCAACCTGTAAGAGGCAACTCGGGGGAAGATGAAGAAATTAAAACTTTTTTTTAAAAAAAGATTTTTTTTTAAAAAAAAGAATATTAATATTAAAAAATGAGTAAAAGTGAGTAAAAATGATTAAAAATGATTAAAAATAGTAAAAAATACACAGAAAAGTATGCACGGCACGGGTTTGGGCCAGATGAAACTTGCCGGCCCGGAACCCTCGGACTACCACGTTTTGGTGCCCAGCTAGGTAGGTAGGTAGGTAGGTAGTAAGGCGGGAGGGCGTCTTGCCAAAGCGCATGTTGAATCGACGAGTAAATGTCATTGTCCCTCGTGACCAGCGCAATATAAGTACCTAAAGGTAGGTAAGTACTTCCCTGAAGGCAAGAACTGCGCGGGTACAAATGTCCATTCCCCCAACGACCCCCCGCAAAGCTCACAAGTACCCACCACCTCTACCGACTCGCTCCGGCAAATAAATCAGCCTCGGAACTCCCTCCAAGAGTTTCTAGTGCAACGTTTTGCCCGTCCTCTGCGCACTCTTTCTGGCCCGGTAAAAAAAAAAAAAAACACACACACACACACACGCCTGGTACATGTCTTTGTACGACGGATCATACAGTTATGCAATGCACCCAGACGTGAAGCTAGCTGCTGCACCAGGGCTCACCGATTTGCGCCGCGGTTGCATAGCGAGGCACCATGCCGTGCCACTCAGCCAGATTGTTCTGTCGGACGAGAATCATGCAATGGCGGATTTTCGTTCCTATCCACCGGTGGCCAAGACCCTTTGCTTTGCTTTGCTTTGCTTTTTTTTAATTTAATTTAATTTTTTATTGTTTTTATTGTTTTTATTGTTTTTATTTTATTTTAATTTATTTTAATTTTAATTTTTTTTAATTTTTTTTTTTTCCCCTTTTTCATGGTATTTCACCTCATCCGTGGCCCTCCTTTCCTGCCGACAAAGCCCATGTGTGTGGCCTTTGTGAATCTGTGGCGAGATATTCGAGACATGGCACTCGTTGCAGATCATGCCGGCATGACGCGCCAAGGTATGCCTAATAGGGGAACCTTGCTGAAACAAAAGGCCTTCGCCCCTCTGCTCCATCGTACGTTTGACATGACCCGGACAAGACCTATAGCGGCCCGAATCAAGAGACAAGACAGTCTTTGCTCGAAAAAAGCCATATCGAGCTTCTTGTTCCTTGCTGCAAACGTGGACGTCCATGTCATGGCTACTCTGTTCGGATGATGCCAAATCGTCGTGTGCTCTTGTTCAACCAGTCCAGGAGAAAGGACTTTTTGTGTTTCGCAAGCGACAAGTTGCTTCAAGCCGCCTGTTTCGACGCCGTGAATGTGTTTGCAAGCCGTCGCTTGAACCTTGCAATACATCTCCTTTTTACGCGGGACAGTCTCGCTGTTTGCGAGCATTTCCTCCCCCCTCTCTCGTCCTCCTTTCTTCCCCAGAAACAGACAACCTTCATTGCACGCGCCGCGAATCTTGGCCGAGGCAGACGTTTTGAGGTTGCCATATATTCATCACCCATCACCTCACCGCACAACTTTGCCGGATGAGCCTGCTAGAAGTTCCTGAGCTGCTGTGATCTCGCCAGCGTCGTATCCTTGCCAGAGTTTTTCCTGCGCCTTGTTTCGACGAACAATCTCTGCGAGCTTCTCCGTCGCTGCTCGATTCAATTTTTCTGTAGTTTCTTGGCTTGGTAGAGGGAAACCTTCCATCGCCTTTTTCGATCTGGGAATGGCCTCTAGAAGATTGTCGGTAGCCTAAGTAGTCGCCAAATTGAGTCAGAAACAGTGGCTTGCATGCGTTTTTATTTTTATTTTTATTTTTTTATTTTTATTTTTATTTTTGTTTTTTTTAGTTTAGTTTGGTTTGGTTTGGTTTAGTTTGGTTTCGTTTGTTCTTCATCTTTTTCGACAACTTACAAGCTTCAGTCCATAGTAGCCACGCAAGTAATCGTCGCAGAGCTCAATACTTCGACAGAATCGTTTAACAGCTTCCGCATAGTGCTTCACAGATCCTTCCGCGGCACTCGTGGCAGCCATCAACGAGACTTCGCCCAGGCGAGCATGGATCTGTCCATACAGTCAGTTTTCAGGGTCATCGCTCAAGCCACGACCGGGTGTAGACAGCTTACATTCCATGCATTTGGGGATAGAACAAGCACCTCCTCCAGCGCGTAGATGGCTTGTGCATATAGACCCTGCGAAATGTACATGTCCGCCAGCTCACTCCAGGCTTCAGGATCCGTCGGACAAATGTCGAGAAGGGAGTTTAGTGCCGAGATTGCCTCGGGCAGCTTGCCCATCGATCGGAGCAAAGCCACCTTTCGCTTGAAGATTGGCTAGATTGGAGTCAGTCCAGCGGCCAAGGTCCATCAACTCCAGATCCACCATTCTCGCCCACACCCAACTTACAATATTGGCATCGTTGTCTTGCAGCAACGCATCGTATTCCTGGAGGATTTTCTGCAGCTCGTCGTTTGTGGACGCCGTGGCCTCTTTAAATAGTCCTTGCAGTGCCAATACACGTTCATGTTTGTCACCAAAACGGATTGTAATTCGTTCCAAGCATTCGCGCGCAGACGAGTCGTCCCCAGTACGAAGGCATACAATCATCAAGTTCTCGTATATTGTCCATGTGTCGGCAGTCTCCGTGGCGGAGAACAGAGAAAGCAGAGCTGATGCTGAGAAGTCTCTCGGATTTTTGCGCAGTATTTCGGGCGCTTGTTGTGCCAGCTTCAATGTCTCTGCTGGCGAGAGGCTGCCAACTGGTTGAAGGAGAGGCTGTGCCATTTTGTGAAGGAGATGTCGACTTGGTGGGGGTCGCGTCGCAGCCAATACTGGTTTGGTCTCTCGGATTCAGTAATCTTCTCTGAATTTTTCATACGCCGGCACAGAATCAAGACTTCGGATCAATGATCGACAAGCCCCAGGTAAGCGGTAGGCAAGATGAGGTTCGCTCGCGAGACTCGAGAGCTCCCAACTCCACAAGCTTCCAGTTGTCCTGCATTGCGACAATAGAGCTGTCCTGGTAAGTACGTCCCTAAGTCGGAGGGGGAGAATATCCGTGGCCGCCCCACTCTAGCCAATAATAACCCAGACCGGACAATCTCTTCCCCACCATAGAGAATTGGAATATTTATCGACGTGGGAATTTTTCCTCCCACTTTCTCAGACCAAGCTTGCTCTTCCCACCATATTTTTTTCTTCGCAGTTGTCAGCAGAGCTAAAAACCAGCCGAAAGGGCCCGGAGGCCAACCAGGATCCTGTTTCTTTGACGGTGTTATTTCACACTCTGTCACAGGTATCATGGCTGCGCCGACCAAGGCTCCCATTGCAGACGCTGCGGACGCTGTGGACGCTGCAGACCCGAACGATGCTCTTGACAAGACTGCGCTGGACATCACCGGCGAGAAAGATGTCGGACCAGAAGTGCCACCGCATCGGTCACACGATCCAACCAAGAATTTGAAACGAACAGATCCATTCCAGTTTGGTAGTCGCTTTCTTGGCGAATCGGATGACGTGTTTGAGTTCAACGCCTGGGACCACGTTGAGACTGACGAGGCGTACAAGGATTACGCTGAGCGTCAATTGGAGATGCAGCGCCAGTCTCCGGTCTCTGATTTTGACAAGAGTAAGATTTTCCCACTTTCATTTCTCTTCTGCTACATTCTTGTCCTCGAGCACGGGTATTCAACCCGTCGTGTTGTGATGATCTCCAAGCAATGCATAGTTCATCTGAAACTACTTGATGAAACATTTACCTTCAATAGTCTTTCGCTCCCATCTGAACACACTAGAAAATCCTGTTTTATTTTCTTTCTTGAAACCAAAAAAAAGCAATTACTCTGGCATAGCCCAAGAGATTCACATGAACATGTGCTAATCGAGCGCGCAGGCAGATTTAATGGCAATCCAGCCAAGTGGTGGAACCAATTCTACAAGAATAACACTTCGAACTTTTTCAAGAACCGAAAGTGGCTTCAACAGGAGTTTCCCGTTCTCGCTGAAGTAACACAGGAAAACGCTGGACCCAAAGTAATCCTCGAGATTGGCGCTGGCGCCGGCAATACTGCTTTCCCCGTGCTTGCCAACAACAAAAACCCCCATCTCAAGATCCACGCGTGCGACTTTTCCAAGACCGCTGTAGAGGTTATGCGTACTCACGAGGCGTATGACACAAGATACATGCAGGCTGATGTGTGGGATGTCGCAGGAGATTGCCTGCCTCCTGACGTCGAAGAAGGATCCGTAGATGTCGCCATAATGGTCTTCATTTTCTCAGCCCTGTCCCCCACGGAATGGGCCCGGGCCGTGCACAATGTGCATAGAGTACTAAAACCGGGAGGCTTGGTCTGCTTCCGAGACTATGGAAGAGGAGATCTTGCCCAGGTTCGGTTTCGCAAAGGTCGGTACCTAGAGGAGAATTTTTACATCCGAGGAGACGGTACCCGCGTCTACTTCTTCGACAAGGATGAGCTGGCCGCCATTTGGAGCGGTAATGTCCCTCGGCGCGGCGACGATGCTGGGGACGGCCATGTTGCGCAGTTTGAGGTTGAGAATCTCGGCGTCGATCGGCGCCTGCTCGTCAACCGGGCTGAAAAACTCAAAATGTATAGATGCTGGCTTCAGGGCCGATTTAGAAAGAAATCAACGACAACTTAGACGGTGTCGTGATAATAATAAGAAAAGAAGAAATTTCCGTCAAAGAAGGCCACGGTGATGCCTGCTCAGCTTACTAAATTAAGTAGTGTAGGTAGGTTCCCAATTTGGCGGCACGCATCTAATACAGGAGCAGCTCGCAAAGACTGGTCCTCATGTCTGCGTCAAAGCCAATAGAATCCAAATAGGCCTCCAAACCGCCGTATCTGAGATTCAAGTGTTTCTGCAGTCCACGGACCATGGCAGGAGAGGTAGTCACCCAGTCGTCCGTCAAGCCAATCTCACGCACTTGGCTCAGCATTTGCGCCCTCTCTGCCTCCAAGGCAACATTCGTGAGCGAATAGTCATGCTCGATAGCATCGAGAGGAGTGCCGAGAATCATTAAGACTAGAATGGTGATGAGGCCTAGACACGCAGGTGATTAATGTGAGATGGTTATGCTTAATATTGAAAATTAATAAGAAAAAGAAGAGAAGAGAGAAAAAGAGAAGATGAGAGAGGGAAAAAAGAAGACGAAAAATACAAAGAAGCCCACAAACCTGTCCTATCCTTGCCCTGTGTACAATGGACCAAGATGGGCAACGACCCCTTGGCGGCATACAGCGAGAGAGCCGTCTTGATTTCCGGACCGGAAAGATCAACGGTGTCGATTCCTAGACCGAGAAGTCCCCGTGGGAGCATCACTTCTGTTGCCATGATTTTGATTGCTAGTACGCGATATCCGAGAATGAGGAGGAACGTGACTTTGCTAAAGGAAGTGATTATATATATATGTATACACATTCCATCAGCCAGGTCCAACAGTAACAAGGCCAGACTTGAGCTTGGCGCATATGTACAAGTGGTGGTTCCTGGAGGGCTGATGCCCCAGCAGTAATGGGGAACGTGGGACATCTTACAGAAAACCCCACCATGACAGTTGACGGAGGAGATGCATTTCGAATGCCCGTCCTGTGATTTTGATTTCGTGGTAGACTATGCCGTCGATGCGGGCGAGAGTCGGGCGCGGAGTGAACCAGGACGACAGGATGGAGGAAGTATGTGAGGGATGCGGGGATAATTTCTGAACTTGCTTGGTGAGTTCGGTGCTGTGGGATTCATGCGTCCGTTTTGTTAGTAAGTTGTTGTTTTTTTCTCTTTTTTTCTCCTTTTTTTCTCTTTACTGTTTCTATTCGTCCCAATTCATCAAACAATTGGTATCAGGTGCTTCTCTCGTGCCAGAAAAGACAAATACTTTGTGCGAAGATCGATGATGGTCCGGATGCCGAGATCATCTTTCATGAGAGTCTTGTCTGCGGGGGAGGCATCGTCTACGACGAACAAACGACGAATTAGCCTTCTGGTCGACATGACGATGCTAGGCACGAGGAAAGGCCAGGAAATGTGTACGAAATATGGATGAATGTGCAAAGAGATCTACCTGGCCTTGCGGAGCGGAACACGACGCCTTCGCGAATAAATCTAGATGCAGCAGCGCAGTCCACGTCGTTAGTTTCCTGGGTAGGAGCACATTTGGGAGAGCTGTCCCCAGATGGCGATCCATGTCCCACCCCCTTTGTGCTCTCATTCTGCTACGATGTTGTTCAAAAAAAAAAAAAAATTGGCCCGCAGAGCTTACTTTCTACCCAGGAAACAGTTTACTGTCTCACCCACGTCTCGAAAGTTGGATACGCCTTGGAGCTCCATCCCTTGGATCATGTTTAAGTTTTGCAACGTCGCCGCGATGTGCATATGCAGGCAAAGGGAGCGGCAGATGCCTATTACGTGGGTGGATCCGTCAGAGGTTTTGGGTGGGCGGAGCACCCGAGCGGCAATTACGTCATTGGCGATGCCGGGCTGCGTTATGACGGGTGTTGGAGGAGGAGCGACAGAGGGTCTCGATGACGTCAGAGCAACGACTCGAGCCGCGAGAGCAGCCGCGAGTCGCTCCAGCCAAGGAGGGCTGGTGCGCTGGCGTCAGCCCAGTCGGTAGCAGCATTGCCGGAGAGGTGCGTGCAAACGGGCAAGTGGGCAAGTGGGCGAGTGGGCGAGTGGGCGAGTGGGCGAGTGGACAAATGGACAAATGGACAAATGGGCAACCGAGGCAGATGGGCTAGCAGCTAGCGTCAGAGGCGATGTGTGAAGCACAAGCTGGCTAGCGCCGTCGCCCGTCTTGCCTCGTCCGCTCGACGAAGGTTCAATCAATGTTGGCTTTCAACTCGCATGTCCCATGTCCGGCGTCCCCAAATCATAAAACCATCTCGAGGCCCGCTGTGCCGGGCTTGCCATCCTTCCGAGCTGCAATACCTGCCTGCCTATGAGCTCCGGTGCTATTTTCTCAACATCCGACCCTCCATCACCGCCTTTGCCATCGCTTGCGGATTCAGCTGGCAAGAACGACCCAGACCGTCCAGACGCCAGATCCTCCTCCCCGCCGTGTTGTGTCCGGCAAGAACGACCTGTCTGTGGTACCAGACACTCTGGACCCCTAGCAAAAGTAAACGCACCTGCCTTCTAAGAAAGGACTTGTGTAAAGTAAAGACTTTGCCTAAAGTACCTACCTACCTACCTACTTTACCTAGGTAAGTACTTAGGCAAGTAAAGTACTTCGGCAGGTAGGTAAAGTACCCAAGGTAGCTCAACTTGGAAACGTCAAGGCAGGTAACCGCCATGGCTACCGCAAAATCATCAGCGCAACAAGCGCCGCCTTTGCGTAAGTCTCTCGCTCTTTTATCACGAGCTTCCATTTCACCCTGTTTCACCCTGCGAAACGCCCCATGAGGCCGTCGAGATGGACGGTCAGCATGCGAGCCGCTGCATTCGTCTGTCGCCTTTGGTGTGGCAGTGCTCATTGGTCAAAGTCATTCGTCAGCGGTCACTCGAAACTTGGCGATGCGCTCAGCCATTGATGATGACTATAACCCTGGCGCAACCCGATGCTTCCTTTGAAGTCGGGACAAGTCTCTCCTCCATGTCCAATTTCTGCATTGCCTACTTGTTCACTTACACGAGCCGAGGCTAATTTGAGCCCTGTTCCGGTGCTGTTCGAAAAAAAAAAAAAAGTTCAAAACAACACGGGCCGCATCAAATACGCCGACCCTCGCAGCTTGCCGAGCTTTCCGTCTTCTGGACTGGCGCCTGACGGTGCTGCTGCTGGCGCTGCTGCGTCGCTTGGTTGGTCAAACCAGAAATCTGTTGACATTTGGAAGCCTGATCCTTCATCCTCTGCCTCCGCCGCCGCCGCGCTTGCAAAAGACTACAAGATGGCGCCTCGTTGGGAGCCCTCAGCTCAGTCCGATGGACATAAGGCCGCGCTGCTGGCCGTTGGGTCTGCCGAAGCAGCTTTGAAGAAATCCAATATCCCCAGGGCTCAGTCGCAACTCTCTCAGGATGCCTGGCGTAATTCTGCCGCCAACCAAGCTTTCCACGCCAATCGACCACCTACAGACAGGCCCTCGAGTTCGGCTACTGGAGGTTACGCTGCCACTCAGGCCTTCAACCTCAATCGATCTCAGTCCTTAAGAAAGGCGGAGAGGCCAAGGACTCCTTCCGGCGACAAGTCTGACACGGGTACCAAGGCACTCATGGCAGCCAAGGGTGCTATGGGACGACCCGCATCAGTCGTTGGATTGAAGGATATCCAGACATCAGAAGCGAGCGCAGCCGCCAGCGCTCTCAACGGTGCGACACTGGCTCATAGACAATCGATCAAGGCCAAGCCTGGCTTGGGGGACGTCGGTGCCGTCTCCGTCACCACCATGACACGAAACATGTTCACTGCAAACCCGCCGGTGAAGCCCGAAGTCGATGAGCGGACCTATAACGAAAAGATACATCAGTCCGCCGTTGAAATGGCAAAGACGATGTATGCGCGACAGCAAATCATGGTGGAACGAACAAAGGGTGCGCAGGCGACAGAGGCCGAGTCATCCCAGCCTAACCAATACCTGAATCTCCAAGAAGCTGCCTACAAGCAGGCCCAGGCACGTTTGGCGAAGCTGCATGATGAGCAACAACAGAGTCGTGAGTTACAGGAATACTATGGCAACGAGAAATCAAGCCCAAGGAACCGCAATTCTATGATGAGTAAGTTGCGCCGCAGAGACTCGGACAGCGACAATTCTATAGACGATCGGCAGCAGTCCCAGAAGATCCGTGAGCAAATGTCCATGTTTTCCAGCAAATTGTCGCAGGTGGACAAGGATAAGCGGGAAAAGGACCGCGAGGCTCTTCTTGCCGCCGCACAGCGCAATGTCAAGGCTCGTCTGCATGGAATGGATGAGAAGGTCTACGAGGAGACGGGACGCGCCAACCCCAATCTCATCACTGACTGGGAGGCCAAGGCTCAAAGGGCTGCTCAGACGCTCCATGATTCGCGCACCGAGAACACGGGCAAGATTGATATAGGAGGTGGAATGTTCATGACGCAGCAGGAAATAGATGCCATTGCTTCCAAGCGAATCCAGCCTGTTCTCGACGATATCCATCACAAGGCGGAGACGGAGCGCGAGCGACAAGAGGTGCTCAGGCTGGAAGAAGAGGCCAGACGCGAAGAAGCCGAAAAGCAAAAGTCTCGAAGCCGTGAAGCAAGGGAGATTATCAAGAAGACAAAGGGTGAGTAGGATAACTAGCCATGCCAATCGCTTGTGTGACCTGCTTGGCTGCTTGGCTGCTTGCCCATGCTGCTCTGAAGAATTCGGGATTCTAACGCGAATAAAAACGCAGAACAAGAAAAGCAGGAAGAGAACGCCAAGAAGATGCAGGAAAAATCAGAGGAAAAACGCCGGAAAGATGAAGAAAAGGCTGCAAAGGCGGAGGAGAAACGACTGGCCAAGGAAGAGAAGCGCAGGTCGAAGCTTCGTCCAGTTTCCGTTGACTCTCCGGCCCATACTCGGGCTCGTGGTGCTTCTGTTACACAGCATCATGGTGAGGATGGCCAAGCTGTCCCAGCCGGAGATGGCATCATGCGGGGCTCAGCTATTTCTGCAGCAACTGCAGAGCAAAGCGCAGAACTGCCCGCGTTTGAGACTCATATCTATGCCTCGGGGTCATCTCAACACAAGAGCGAAGGTTCTCCCACCTCTCCAACTGCAAAAGTAAAGGGTTGGATCAAGCACACATTTTCTCGTGAAAAGCCGTCGGGAGAGCAGACTAAAAAGAGACGCAGCTTCTTTGGCGGCGCCACTATGAAGAATAAAGAAAACAGAGACACCGACGTCAACAATGGTAGCGCCGTCAGCATTGGCAATCGATCCTCAAGCATGCATGATGTGGCCTTGGCAGGAAAGCCTGGCCAAGGAGAAGCACTTGGTGAAAACAAGGCCAAGCCCGACACTGCGCTCGAGACGGGTACCAAGTCTGCTCCCCGAGACGAGCAAGGCCTCGACTCTCATGGCGTGAGTCCTGTGAGCACTCCGTTGGAAGAGGAGCGCCAGCTGGACGACCAGGACCAAGCGGCCGACGCCGGCGTGCTCGAGACAGACAAGGACGAGGGCCGCCTCAGCCGAAAGACAAGTATTGAACCTCCTGGTCGCATTCTCGATGCTGCCGCACGTGCCAGCCGCAGCCCGAATCGCGATTCACGCTTCCGCGAAGAGCTTAAATGAAGGTTTTGTGCCGGGTTTGAAATGGCAGAACAAGATGTTGTGGCAGCGGTCACGGGAAGACGGATGGATTTTGTATGAAGAGAGATGTGGGCAGCGAGTCGGCTGTGGGATTCATCAATTATTGACGGGTTTGTCGGTCCAAGTGTTTGGGTGTGTATATTATTTGCATCGTATACTAGGAAATGTGGATTCAAAACTTGTGTCTTGGATTGTATTTGCTGCATGTGTAAGCGGGAAGATGGGCGGTTTTATAACCTGCACTGGACACAAGTGCCTTGCACATTGCACGCGCTGACAAGATGGAACAGTCGGCAAGATAAGACATGATTACGCGGCGCCCGCACTATCAAACAAGCCGAGAAGACGTCGCGTCCAGATCTAAAGAGGGCACACACACGACGTCTTAAGCCAACATCACGATCAAAAGTGGCCCGCCCGCGCACCAATCACGGCCCCCCGCGGCGCCACATGTCCCTCATACTTGACGCCATTCTCATAAACATCCGTCTCCATCTCCGTCTCCATCTCTGGCTCCGGCTCCGGCTCGGGGACCGCCGTCTCGACGTCCGGGCGGCCGACGGGGGGCTTTTCGAACCGGGCGGCCGGGTCGCGCGTGTGAAGCGCCGGGCGCAGGTCGATGATGAAGGAGAGCACGTACAGGGTGAAGATGAAGGCAACGATCCACTCGAAGATGGCGGCCACGTTGCGGTTGTGCGTGTAGGAGGTTGATACGAAGATGATGGCGAGGAGGAGCTCGGTGAGGATGAAGGAGAGTTTGATCCAGAAGGAGGAGCGGAGGATGCGGTGGTGGCGGTTTTCTGGGGGTGGGGGTTAGCTATTTGTTTTTTGTTTGTTTCTTCTTCTTCTTCTTCTTCTTCTTCTTCTTCTTCTTCTCCTTTATTTTCTTTCTTTCTTTTTTCTTTCTTTCTCTCTTATTATTTTCTCCTCTTCTCCCCCCGGATCGTGCAAAAACATACTAATGCCCAACCTCTGATACTCCCAGCACGTAAACACAGCCGAGAGCATGTACCCTCCAATAAAGAGCAGCAAGAAGCCGTCATGCATCCTCTTGTGACGGAGGACGTCAAAGACGGACAGAAGAATCAAGCCCGCCGCGCCGGCAAAGGCACACACGATGCTCAGGCAGACGAGGGCCTTTTCGCCGCGCGACCGGTTGGGCACCAGCCTGCCGCGGTGGCGGAGCCAGCGCTCGGCGAGAAAGGCCAGGTTGAGAGCCACGACGGTGAGGCACGAGCCGGCGATGAAGAGGGGCTTGAGCGAGCTGGCGCCGATGTCACTGATGTAGGCGATGGAGGCGTTGGCGGCCATGGACGGGTAGCGGGTGCGGTGGGTGGCGATGATCCAGTAGAGGAGCATGGTGAGGAGCATGGCGAGCCAGACAAGGGCGGCGAGGACGGGGAGGAGCTGTCTTGTTAGATTGTGATTCTTTTGATCTTTTTTTTTTTTTGATCTTTTTTTTTTTTTTTGATCTTTTTTTCTTTTGGTTGTCTCGCGGCATGCTTCGAGGTTTCATGCTTACCCAGTATGAAAAGAGGGCGCGGACTGCCATGGCGGAGGCAGCTCTGGATGGCGGAGACGATGACAAGAGTGTATATCGTGTATCACGGATGTGCTTTTATGCTCGTGGATCTACTCTCTCTCTCTCCTCTCTCTTTGCCGTCTTGGACTTGTTGTCGTTGACGACTGGCGCCGCGCTTGATGACGTAGATCATGTCGCGTCCAGGCAACGTCGGCTTGCCCGTGACGTCTGCGACGGGGTGCAGAGGGGAAGGAATCGAATCGATTACATTCTGGGGACGAAATGGGAATAGAATAGGATAGTCCAAGTGGGGAACGATGCGTTGTTCCCGATGCACACCTGGACCCGACGTTGGTCTTAGCTCGCCCGACGTGCCGCGGCTGTTGGTCAAAATATCTACCTGGCGATGATGAGACGCAAAATAAGGGAGCTATTAGACAACGCTTTAGGACGGGCTGGATTCGTCATTGGAATGAAGAACAAAAAAAGTCGAGCTCGAACTCGGATTCGAACCAAGGACTTCGAGATTTGCAATCTCACACTCTACCGCTGAGTTATCCGAGCTGATGGTGATTGGACAGCTTGTAGGAGCAAATATGTAGGTACTTTGTTCTTATTTGCTCTCCTTCTTTCCGCACGCACTTGGGTGGTACCGAGGGTACTGACTTCCTACCTCATATAATCCGTATTACACTTCACCAAGGCCAAAAACGCAGCATCATCACTTCTTGCCGCATGGCCATCGAGCGGACCATTTTTCTGCATTGGCTTCCCAACGTCGAATGATCCAACGAGACTGCAAAGACAACACGTTCATTCCCTTCTTTTCCCTCCTTTTTGGCCTCGTGCCTTTTCTTCCCCCTCCATCATGGCCGCCTCCCCCGTCGTCACCGTCACGCAGCAAGAACAAGCGTGCAAGGCAGGCTCTCCGCTCAAAAGCCTCGCCTCCGGTCCGACGTCGTCCAACGGCACGCCGGGAGCCTCGATACATCAGTCGCAGAAGCAGCAGCAGCAGCAGCAGCAACAACAACATCCGACATGGTCGCGGCCGCTCCCCCCGCCGACGCTCGACCTCGCCGAGCAGATGAACGAGGACGAAAAGCGCAAGTACGCCAAGGGCAAGAAACTCGGCGAGGGCACCTACGCCATCGTCTTTCTCGGCCACCTGCGCTCCAACCCGGCGACGCTCGTGGCCATCAAGAAGATCAAGGTGCAGAAGGAGTACACCGAGGGCATGGCGCCCGACGCGGTGCGCGAGCTCAAGCACCTCCAGGAGCTGCGCCACCCCAACATCATCTCCCTCCTCAGCGTCTTCTCGTCCAAGGACCAGAACCTCAACCTCGTGCTCGAGTACCTCCCCCTCGGCGACCTCGAGATGCTCATCCGCGACACGGACCGCGTGCGCTACGGCGCGGCCGACATCAAGGCCTGGATGGGCATGCTGACGCGCGCCGTGTGGTTCTGCCACGAGAACTTTGTCCTCCACCGCGACATCAAGCCCAACAACCTGCTCATCGCCGCCGACGGCGACGTCAAGCTCGCCGATTTCGGCCTCGCCCGCGCCTTCGCCGACCCGCACCAGAACATGACGTCCAACGTCATCACGCGCTGGTACCGACCTCCCGAGCTGCTCTTCGGCGCCAAGCACTACAGCGGCGCCGTCGACGTCTGGTCCGTCGGCACCGTCTTCGCCGAGCTCGTGCTCCGCGCCCCCTTCCTGCCGGGCAACAACGAGCTCGACCAGATCAAGATGATATGCGAGGCCATCGGCACCCCGTCCGAGGACAACTGGCCCGGCGTCACCCGACTGCCCGAGTTCACCGTCCCGGGCCAGCACCCCGTCCACGGCAAGGACTGGTACGAGATGCGCTTCGGCACCGTCGGCTCCGATGGCGTGGACCTGCTCATGAAGACGCTGTCGCTCGACCCCAAGAAGCGCATCACCGCCCGCGCCATGCTCCGCCACGCGTGGTGGCATTCCGAGCCCAAGCCCACGCCCAAGCAGGACCTGCCGCGCAAGACGACGGGCGCCGACGAGAAGATGGGTGCCGATCTCAAGAGGCGGCCGGGCTTGGTGGACGAGGACAGAGGCGCCAGGGTGGCGAGGAGGTTGGATTTTGGGGGGCGATGAGATCTCTCTCTCTCTCTCTCTCTCTCTCTCTCTCTCTCTCTCTCTCTCTCTCTCTCTGTCTCTCTTTT
>SRPV01000625.1:0-16086 GCA_018360135.1 Claviceps sorghi | reverse complement strand
TAGCTTATAAAAACTATAGAAAAAAAATAATCTATATATAAATATAAAATATTTATTTAATTTAAATATTAATTATTTTTAAAAAACTATATTAATTTTTAATTAGACTAACTAGCCTAGGGTCACCCTAGTTATGTACTCTTGTAAAATTAAACAAGGATTATATTGTATGTACAGTACAATCCTTAAATTATTCTAAAGGCGTGACTTTACAGGGGTAAATCGGCTAATTAAGCATCGCTTCAGAAATTATAATAATATGGGCTAGGTAGGGAAGATACTTTAAACAGTATGCATTTTATTAAGGCAGAAAAGTATCTATAAATCCTGGTTAATACGTGCAGTATTATGCAGATGCCCCGGCTATCTCCCCCCCGTAGGTCACGTGTACAAGGCCGCTAAAAAGAGGGGCTTGTACCTCCTTTAGAATAATTCAAGGGGTGTATTGTACACCCGGCTGCCCTAAGTCGGCCTTGAGTTCTCAAACCCTGGTTTCCATGTTTCCAGCACTATCCAGCGGAAGCAAGGGTAGGGAAAACCTTCAAAGACTTCCCAGCCCGTTAGCAACGAAACTCCACAACACCACGGCTGTGACGTAACTGTCCTTACATACTACTAGGGTACGATGCTTAGCTCTTTATCCGATGGCTCTAACAGACGCCTGCGCAACTCTGACAACTTGCAACTACCACTTGTCGTCGCCTGCCAGATGCACTGCGGGAGCAAAAAAACAGCAAAGAATCTCGACTGACTTGCGCACTTTGCCTGCAGATTCCACTGCAACGACGTTTTAGCGTTCGACGTCGCTCCTTCAGCTGCATTTGAGAAAGATTGCAGCTGCCGCCTGGCGCTCCGTTATTCATTTTATTTTCTTGCCGAAGAGCCAATGACAATTGTCAGAGGTCTAGGCAGGGACAATTTCAGATGCAGAAACATGTCGCCTTACGTGGGAATTCCGCGGAACCTCATTAACGCACAAAGCAACATTTGACTTTATCCATTCTTTCCATTCTTCCCATTCTTTCCCACCAACGGCACCAGTGCACAAGCATCGTCTGCCCTTTCCTCTGTACCCCCTTCTTCTTTCCAACACCAAAAACAAAAAGAAGGAGAAAAACTGAAAAGAAGTAAAAAAAGTATGACTAGAACGAAAACACACAACCCCGTCAGGCTCGAAAGCCCTAAAACAAAAACAAAATCACATCAAGGAAAGGGAATTACCCATTCCTGCGAGCCAAGCCTTCCAGACGAACAGTTCCTTCCGCTTCCTCTGTTCAATCCGCGGTCCATGCGAGTTCGTCGGGGGGTGTTCCGATAGACATGCTGTCCGTGTATGTATCTGGGAAATCTCGGTCCCATCCAGTCGGCGTCTCCCGCGTCGCAGCGAACCAATAGCCACGCCATTCCGTTCCCAGAGATCGACGTGGCGCCGGAACAGGCAACCCAGCGTCTCATTAGCGTCTGCGATGCCAGATTCCCGCACCGGTAGTCTGCATCGAGGGCCTAGCGGAAATGGAGAAAAAAAGAAAAAAGCGAAGAGCGGGATACGCACAAAAAAGAAAACAAAACAAATGACAAAAAACAAAGAGGACGGAAGGAACAAAATAGAAAGCCAACGCCCTCCGGAAGGAAACACGTCGAGATGGAGATTTGGGCATGCAAATGTTTTGCCCATATCTCACTGAGAAAGAATAAACATTGTTTTGAAAATATCAATAAAGTCATAGTACAAAATAAAATAAAGTAACATAACATGACATAAAATAAAACTTCAGATGGCTTTACACGATGTTTATAAACGCAGCCATCTATACGCAATCCTCCCTTCCTTCCTCCTCCCCTCTCCATGCTTGAGTAGAAAGAAGGAAAAAAACCACACAACCTCTAAGAAAAAATAGAATAAAATCGCAAGGAGCTCAATCTCGCCCAAGTGGCAAAAAGGCACGAAAGGAAAAATCTCACCACAAAAAGCGCAAGATGGGTCCGGAGAAGCGAAAAACGGGATTGGTGCCGGAGCTTGCTCCGACGCGTATTCCCTGTCGGGACAACACAGCCCCACCTCTTGGTATGGTTTCTCCATTTGCACGGCCCGTGGGATGGAAGCGGCGGGGTCCCACGGGTAATTTGTAAAAGGGGGTTGCGTCGTGTTGCCTGGGGAGCATAGGTGGCGTGAGTCCTATGCTTGGATAATAGTAAAACCGCGCCTAGCAAGGGCTATCTCCTAGCCTATAAAACACGCACTTATTTTCCTTTATATATAAAATATAGCTTAGATAGAATAATTATTTAATTACCTAATTATCTACGCTATTATATATTATATATACTAAAGTTATAAGCTTAAAAGGAAGTTAAAACTAAACTCTTTATAACTTATACTATACCTATATATTTATATTATTAAATATATATATTTAAAGCTTCTATTATTATTAGATTTATATACCTAATACTCTTATCCTTTCTTTCTATCCCTTTTTTATAATAAACTTTAAAAATTCTTAAACCCTTAAGATTACTATTATACTTAACTTAATTAAGTAATAAACTAAATAGTTTATAGCTTTTAAAAATATAGTAAATAGTTAATAGATTTAGAAATTAGTAAATCCTACGCTCTTAAGGTAGGCTTTTAACTATTTAAAAAAGCTAATAAGCTTTATACTTAAAAAGATTATAAACCTTTTAATAAAAAAGTTAACTAAAAACCTTTCTTTTATAGTTTAAAACTCTATTATATTTTATATACTTAAACTTAATTATAAGATACTAAAATATAAAGCGCTAAATAACTATAAATATATAGTATATATATAGATTTCTAACTTAGTTAATTTTAGTATTTATTTAATAGTAATTAAAGCTATTAAGGCTAAGATTAAAAGAGATAAGGTCTCTCTTTATAAACTTATTAAGCACTTTAAAGGGAGATTTTTACTTAAAAAGATAATTATAAGATTAGAGATTTTTATATATTATATAGCTTTACTTTAAAAAGCTAAATATACTAATATTAAACCTAATAACTAAATAGTTAATTAAAATAAGCTTTATTTAAAGGCCTTTTACTATAAGATTAATAAAGTCTAAGGACTTAATATAATCTATAATTTTATTTAGGCAGTTAGTATATACTTTAAGCTTATTTAAGCGAGAATAAAGCTTATAAAGCTATCTAAGTATATTAATAACCTTTTAAAAACTATAATACTATATAGTATAGCTAATAAGTTTATAAAATATTATATAGTATCTTATATCTTTAATAGCTTAGCTAAAAAAGGCATTTACACTATACTTAGTAAATACTTAAATAACTCTAAAAGGAGTAAAGGATTAAAGAAAGGAAAGAGCTATAAGTACCTTTATAAAAAATATTAGTATAAGTAATAGCCTTAAGCTTATAAAAACCTTCTTTATATAGTAACTAATAAAAATATCTTACTTAATAAAATTCTTTTAAAAAAAGTATATAAAAAGATAAAGTTTTATTATAAAAGCTTAGAATATAAGTAGCTATACACTTAAATAAAAAAAGAAAAATAAAAGGTAAAAAAGTAGCTAATAACTTTTAATAAAAATTTCTTTAGTAATATATTTACTATAATTTTAAACCTTAAGCTAGTCTAAGTAAAGTAGCTACTAAAAGGAGTCTTTATTATACTAAGAAACTAAAGATATATACTCTCTTAAAGTATACTTTTTAATAATTATAGTGCTATATATATAGTTAATAATATTAACTTTCTTAAGCTTAAAACATTTAAGGTAACTAATAAAGACTATTTTAAAGCTAAAATAATCTTTTTTTAGATTATTAAAAGAGAAACTTATATACTTAAGAAGATTCTAAATAGTATAAAGGGTGCTTAAACTAAGAACTTAACCTTAAAGAATATAGCTATTATTAAAGGTTTTTATATTAATATTATATTAAAGAGTTAGCTTTTTAAAAAGGGTATTTAATATTATAGAGTAGATAGCTTACTATACTTTAAAACCTTTAAGAAAAGTATAGTTTTTATTAAATTAGTTTAAAAGTATAATATTATCTTTTTTAAATATAAGCCTCTTTTCTCCTACTTAATAAAGCCTTTATAAGTAACTATTCTTACTATTCCCTTAGTAATATATTTAATAATTTAATTAAAAAATATATATACTTAAAGCTTATAATACTAAAGACTTAGTAAAGACTTAAGCTTACTATATACTAATAAAGAAAAACTTTAGTATCTATAATTTAGCTACCTTAGTAAGGATTTACTTAAGAAGCTTATAATAAATATAAAAGGAGTGTAAATTAAAAGAATAGTATAAGCTAAGTATAAAACCTATACTCTTATATATATAAAGTAAGTTATTTCTTATAAGCTACTAAAAAGGCAGTCTTTAAGATCTTTTTAATAAGTTTATTAAGATTTTTAAGATTATTTTAAGAGCTTTAATAGTATAAAGTAGCTACTTATTTTTAAATATAAGTATAATAGAATAATATAGATATATACACTACTTAATAAATCCCTTAAGACTATTTTTAATATATTAGTTTACTTTAAATAATAAGTATTATACTAATTTAAACTTTTAATTATAAAATTTAAGTAGAATAATAAATATATAGTAATCTTAGAGTAAAGTAATATAGCTTTTAAAGCTTAAGCTTACTCTAAAGGTATAGAATTAGAATGCTTACTACTATATATATATAAATTAAATAGTAGCGTAAAAAGAGTAAACTAAATAATTATAATAAAGTTTATTATAATACTTATTAGTATATAGCTTCTACTAAATCTATAGTTAGAGAGTATATAAGCTACTGCTTTCTTATATAACATTAGTTTAATATAGTAATTATAGTAAAAGTCCCCTATTAAGGTCCTTAAGAGCTAGTTCTATAATAATGCTTAGCTTTTAATAAGAGCGTTTATAGCAGACCTAAAGCTAGATTAAAGCGGTTTATATATATATAAATGCTATATATATCTAATAATAAAAGACTATAAAGCAGATTATAATTAAAGGCATTTTAAGATAAGCCTTAAGAGATATATTAAGTATTTAGTTAGCTATATAGCTTTAAATATCTATTAAATATAGATCCCTTTACTAGGGAAGGTAATAATAATAAAGAATATAACCTTTAATAAGTTAATATTCTATAATATATATATAAAAAGCGTAGAAGTATAATTAATTCCTAAGTTAAAAGTACTCTTTTAAGTATTATAAATTAATACTAAACTTAATAAAAAGGTTAATTTACTTATATTATTAAAGAGATTACTATATATAATACCTTCTTTTTTAGTAAGTTTAAACTTAGAGATAAAGGCGCTCTTAAGCTTATAATAAAAAGAATCTACTTACTTTAATAAAGACTTATTAACTAATAAATCTCTTTAGCTACTAAAGTAAAGTATAGAACTTTAAACTCTCTAAGTAACCCTAAACTTAGCGCTTTTAAAAGCTAATTTAGAATCCTACTAAAATAATACTTATTTAAGCTTTAAAGACACTAACTTTAAGCTTAGTTTTATTAATATATAAAACTTAGGTAATAATAACGCACCTACTATAGAAGATAGCAAAATAATATTAAGTAAGGAAAACACACTTACTATAAAAGGCAGCAAAATAATATTAAGTAATAAATATATACCTATTACTATAAAAAGTAAAATAACCACTCTTATATATAGTAATAATAACACTTAGTTAAAGTAGTTAATATAAAAAAAGCCTACTTTTTCTATCTCTAAAGGATTAGCTACCCTTTTAAATAATATTTAAAAAGAGTAGTAAGAAGAAAGCTCTTTAAGTATATAAGTATTATACTAAAACTTAAGGATTAAAAAGAGGTAAGAAGAAAGGTATATATAAAATTAAAAAGTTTTATATAAGCACTAACTAAACTACTACTTAATTAACTATCTTTAGAATCTAAAGCCTTTGCTAAAGCTTAATTAGCTTAATTATAAAGACTTAAATATTTAAAGCACTAAAACTATATTTACTATAATTAATACTTATTATAACTATTTAAGCTAAGCTCTTCTTAAGGAAGATTTAAAAAATTAGCTAATTTATTAGTTTAAGTTAATAAAGGCTTTAAGAAATTTTTATAAAGCTATAAACTATTTAATAAAAGACTAATAGTTTAAAGCTATAAATAAAAAGATTATAAAGCTTAAAGAAAAAGGCATATAAAAGTAAATAAAGCAGTTATAAGTAAGATTAAGGCTATTACCCTTAAAGTAGGTGTTTATATATAAATTTAATAAAAAAGGCATGCTTTAATAATATAAAGCGCGAATTTATATATATAAAGACTTATAAGAAAAAACTATAATTAAGTGTATATATACTATAACGCTTATAGCGTATATATTCTATATACTTATAGCTTTAGTTATAAGATTTAACCTTAAAATAAAGCAGTATAACATAAAAAATACATTCTTATATATAAAGCGTAAAGTAAATATAATACTAGTAATATATAAGCTACTTAATAGATTTAAAGTAATAAGTAAATATATAGAATTATTAAGAGCACTTTATAGACTTTAAGACTTACTATAGCTTTAGTTTAAAGAATTAAGTAGTAAACTTAAGAGCTTAAGGCTTATCTCTAGTTCTAAAGAGCCTTATTTATTTTATTTAGAAGTATATAACCTATTTATAGTGTTCTTTATTAATAATATTATTATAGCCTTTTATAAAAAATAGTTAAAAAAGGCAGATAAATTAATAAAAGGATTAAAAGGAGCTTATAAATTAAAAGAGAAAGGTAAGGTGCGCTACTTTCTAGGTATTTAAGTAATCTATAACTAAAAAAATTAATAAATTTTCCTTAGCTATAAGGTATATATTAATAAGATTAGTAAAAAATTTAATTAAGTAGGAAAAGTAATATTCTCTACTATACTAATACTAGTAATTAAGTATTATAAGCGTAATAGATAAGCTAAAAAACAAAAGATAAAGAGCTATTAAGAAAAAATAGGTTTAATTCTATATATAGCTATTATAATAAAGCTAAATATTACTTTTACAGCCTTAAAGCTATTATAATTCTTTATAAATCTAAGTAAAGAGTACTATAAGGCAGCAGACTAAGTAATTAGATATTTATATCTTATAAAGTCTCTTACTCTAAGCTTTAAAAGGCTAGGAGAAATGCATATATTCTAAATTATAAGTAATGCTTCTTTTACTAATAATATTTACACTTAAAAGTTATTATAAAGATACTTAATTATACTCTTTAGCAGACTTATAATTTAAAAGGTAATACACTAGTAAACTATAATAATATCTATAACTAAAGTAGAGCTACTTACTTTATAGTAAGTTATATAAAAGACTATAAGTCTATAGCGCCTTTTTAAAAATATTTAATTTAACACTTATAAAAACTAAGTAATTTATTATAATAATTAGTAAACTATCTATCTTATACTCTTAAAGAGTAAGTAAATTAATACTTATTTATGCTATATTAATATATATAATATATAATTAAAGTAGGAATATAAGAGAGAAAGCTTTAAAGTTAAGTATCTTTTAATAATAGAAATACTAGCTAATAGGTTTACTAAAGCTTTTAACTATTAGTAATTTAAATGCTTTAGAGTAATACTTAGTTTAGTAAATTTATATATTTACTTAGCAGATTCTATATACTTAAATATAGCTACCTTACTTAAAAAAGGTATAGTAAAAAGGGAGTATTAAGATATATTACCTTATAACTATATAAGGGCCCTTCCCTTAGCTATAAAGCGCTACTAAGGTAAATATAAGCAATAAAAATAAGAAAGTAAAACGCTAAATACCTTAACATTAACTTATAAAAAAGAGAGTAAAGTAATATAAAAAGGGATACTTAAAGGAGCTTTTTAATAGCCTCCTTAACCTATACTATTACTATAATAAGGTAGGTTTTACCCTCTACTACTAAGAAGCCTTATATAGTATCCTTAGCTCTTAAAATAACTTTAACGCCCTTATAAACTAAGTTTAGCTTAATAAGAAGCTTAAAATATAGTCTTAGTGCCTATTAGTATTAATTATATATTTAGGGAGTAAAAAGTGTTAGAAAAAGGTATAAAGTAAAGAATAAAAGAAATTTAAGCTTACCTTTTTATTATTAGTATTTAAAGCTAATAAAAGCTACTTAGTAAAAGGGACTAAGGTAGTGTATAAGTTATTATAATAGTAATTGCCTAACTTATAAGAAAAGTATTTATAAAAATAGCTAAAACCCTTATTTTTATAATAAACGCTACTACCCTTACTAATAATAGCAGTATATATATAATCTATATAAGGAATATATTAATAAGTACTATACTTTATAAGGGTCTATAGCTATTTAAAAGGGTTAAATAAATTTAAAAGATAAGAAGCTTAGTTATAACTTACTATTTACTTCTAGCCTTTTAAGCGCTTAGGACTTAGGGTTTTAAGGTATAAGTTTAAAAAACGCTTTCTCTTTTTTAAAGTATATAAAGCACTTATTAAAGGGATGCTTTTCTTAGGCTGCTTAAAGCTTAAGTTAATCTTATTATCTAAGGGTAATAGGAGTAAGGGGAGTAATCTAAAGGCCTTAAAAGAGCTTTCCTTACTAACTTTATAAAAGCTTAGTAAAAGAAAGTTATCTCTTAGGGATAGTAAATAGCCCCTTAAAGAGCTTTTAATACTTAATTAGTAGAATAAAACTTTTCGCGAATTCGCCCGCACTGCAACAGCGCTGCAGAATCGACTTTAAACCGCTTAAAAAGTTAATAAAACGTTTTGTTAAGCTTATTTACCCCCCTCCCTAATACTGTATTAGTCTTAGAGCGTAGATATAATAAGTAGTGTAATACTAATAAATATTAATACTAAGAATTATAGCCTTTTATAGAGTTACTACTACTTAAATATAAGGACTAATAATAATAATAATATAACTACCCTTTAAATTAATCCTAAGCCTATTATAAGTTAGAATAAGGCGCTAGTATACTTATATAAGAATTATAATAAGATTATTAAGCTATTTAATATAGGCTTATTAAAAGGGATTTAAGACTTCTACCTCTCTTACTTAAATATAAAAATAATATATATCTACTATAGCACTATTAATACCTTTAGACTAATTATAATAAAGAATCTTAAGGAAACTATTAAAAAGGCTATTAAAAAGGCAATTTAATTTAGGACTAACTTAGGAACCTTTTAGGCTTTTATTATAGCTTATAGAATAACTACTACTATTAATATAGCCCCCTTTAGCTAGGGATCTACTTATTAGCTAATTACCTTAGCAGTGCTACCTTAGGTATACTATAAAGTCTTTATTAAAGGGCCCTTTATTAATAAGCTTTTTAAAACTAAGTCCTTAAAAGATATTATTATTACTATTAATATAGCTATTAATACTAAATATACTATAGCTATAAGGCGCTTTTATAATAGGGATACTATTATAATATTTAGGGACTTAGCTAAACCTTACTTAATAAGTAAAGACTAGGTTTAATATATATTTAAACTAAATATAACCCTTTAATACTAAGTGTTTAGTATAATTATTAAGGGATTCCTTAACTACCTTTATTAAAACTAATTAAAGAAAGATATTATAAAGGCCTTTATTACTATTAATAGCCTTAAAATAGTTAGGGTTATAACTTAGAAACTATATAACACTTTTAATAAAGCTCCCCTTATTATAAGCGTTAATAAAGTAAATATAGCTAACTACTTATATTAAGTTAGGGTAGTCTTTAAAGCTAAGATATTTAATACTAAACTATATAATAATACTATTTACTTTAAATAGTACTATAAATACTATAAATTTAGCTATATTATAGTATATTATAAGGCTATTCTAAAGTATAGTTACTATATAGCTAATTAGTATAAGGAGGGAGAATAATTATACTTAGCCTTTATAAGCAATACCTATAAATATTACTTTAACTACTTTAGTAGGCACTTAGCTTAGTCTTAACTTTATACTATAGTAAATAAGTAATAGATATAAGCTAAGGTAGCTTACTTAATAAGGTTATATACTTTTATTATTCTAAATAGTATAAAATAAAAAGGTTAAATTAAAGTTAAAAGCTATAGCTATTATAAAAAGGTAAGTAGCTTTATAGCTTAAAAAGAGTTACCTTAAAAATAAGTTAGGCGCCTTAAGGGGAGTAGAAACTAAACTACTAAGGCATAACCTTTCTTATTAGCTTTAGTAATTTAGTAATATAATATAATAAATAACTATCTAAGCTTTTAACTTATCCTTACTAAAGAGCTAGCTAAATATAATAGCTAACCTATTACTCTTTTATAATAAAGGTATTATACTAAAATATATAAAAAAAGACACACTTAGTATATATAATATTAAGCGTTTAGCCTAAGACTAATATAGTAGTAATATAAAAACTATATAGTTTTAATTAATTACCCCCTACTTTAAGCTTAAGATACTATTAACTTACTATATATAAAGGCAGAATAGCTATATATATATATTAAAAATATAGCTTTAAATTATAAATAACTTAGTATAGAATAAATTAATACTTTATTACCTTATAAAATATAAAAATCTATTTTATATACTCCCTTAACTTTAAATATAACTAAACTATACCTTTATATAAACTTATATTAGCCTCTTTAAGGGATTAAACTATACTTATTAGGGACTTTAACTAATACTACCTACTATAAAATAAGTATAAATATACCTTTTTAAGCTATAATACCCTTTTAATACTTATAACTTAGTAGTAACTTAAGCTTATTACCTTTTAAGGTAAAATAACTTAATAAACCTAAGGCTAATAAAGTAATATAATTAACTATACTTAAGCTACCCTTAACCTATTTATTAAGTTTATTAAAGGCTTTAACCTAAGTAGGTCTAACTATATTCTATAACTTATTTATATTAAGATAGGAATATACTAACTAAAAAATAAAGACCTTAGGTTTAGCTAAGTATTTATAAATAATAATATTATATCTAATAAGGCTATATATTAGCTTTACTATAACTACCTTAGGGAGCTATTAAATACCCTTAAAAAGATTAACTTATTTATAGATTAGTTAATAAATAAGCTTTAGTAAATTACTAAGAAATTAACTTTAAGGAACTTTTAAAATAAGCCTTATTAATAGCTATAGTAGAATATAAAAGTTAAAGAGGTAGTTTAAAAGATAAAGAAAGCCTAATATTATTAAAAAGCAACTAAAACTAATATAGACTAGTAAACTACTACTAAGGCAGCTAAGACCTAATTCTAAGTAGTTTATAAGGAGTAATATAATGCTTAAAGACACCTTACTTAGTTAGCAACTATTAAGTAGCTTATTTTATAGAAATTAGAATAATAAGTATATTTTTATAGTAGCCTCCCCTTTAATACCTAATAAATACTAACCTTACTTTAAGGTAAGGGTAATATAACCTTCTAAGTATATTTTTATAATAAAAAAGTAGTAGTATTTATAAAATAGTTCTTTCCTTTATCTTACACTTATACTAATAATATACTAAAAGACCTAAAGGCCTACCTTAATACTACTATATTTTTAAACTTAAAAAAATTTAATAAAGATAAAATTTATATAGTTATAAAGCACTTAGCTAGCTAAAAGGCACTTAAACTTAATAAGCTTTTAATAGGGTTCCTTAAGGTATATAGTAAGCTATTAGCTTAAATACTAATATATTTACTTAGTACTTATTACTAAGTTAAGCACTACTTAGCCTTATTTTAGAAGGTAAAAGTAGTAGTATTATAAAAACTAAGGAAGTCCTTTTAAAAGCTTTAATAGGCTAAAGCTTAAAGACTAATATTACTTTTAAGCGTTATAGGTAAGGTTTTAAAAGCAATAGTAGTAACTTAAATTACCTATATAGCTAAGAAGGGAGGCGCCCTCCTTAATATATAAATAAAAAATAAGGCTAATAAGTTAATAAAGATAGCCTTTAGTATTCTTACTAAAGCTATATATATAATATAGCACTATAGTAGAACTATATTACTTCTTTAGCTAAATATCTCTATAGCCTTTAATACTATATACTACTATTAACTTATATATATAATAATCTTCTTAGGCCTTCTTAAGTAAATAATAGTGTAAACCTAAGCCTTTATAACTATTAAAATAGCTTATCTTTATTTTAAAGATAAGGCTACTAACACTATATTTATAACTACTAAGGTCCTATAAGGTTCCTTTATCTCCCTTATACTATTTCTTTTATATATTACCCCCCTTTATACTAAGCTATAGTTAGTTAATTCTATATTAATCCTAGGGTTTTTAAATAATATAAATATCCTTATATATAGGTATATAGTAAAGAATAACTAAGCCTAACTTAAGTAAGTTTAAAAGGTTTACTAAGAATAGTTTATTAAGTTAAGCTTAAAGTTTTACTTATAAAAAAGCAAACTTATTTACTTTACTAAATACTATTAGCTAATAATAACCTTAGTCTAACTTAGAAATGCTACTATTTAGCTTATTTAGTTTGCTTACTTTCTTAAAGTATAGGTATATAAAAAGCTTTAATAAAAGACTTACTAATTTAAAGTTATAAAGAAACTAGCTTAATAATAACTTACCCTTACTATAGTCTTAATATTAATATAAAGGTGCCTTATATAGGATATAAGGATTCTCTATATATAGGTTATTTAGAGCCTAATTATATATAGTATAGAAATATACTATACCTTAATAAGCTATAAGGGGGTTGCTAAGGGTATTACTAAAGAGTTTAAAAAAAAGTAACTTTACTATTTTTAGGTTATTATAAGTGCCTATAAGGCTATACCTTAGGCTTTAATAGAAACTAAAGTAGCTATACTACCTATTAACCTTTACTTTAACTTTTAAGTATAATACTTTTATAAGTAAATTAAAGTAAATAGTATAGTAAAGAAAATTTAAAGCGCCTATATAGTAATTATAACTTAGCTTTAATAGAGATATTATTAATGCGCCTATTAAGGCTTTAAACTAGCCCCCTTTATACCTTTTTAACACTGCCCTCCCTTATACCTTAATAAACTTAACCTTACTAAGGAGCTAAAATAGAAATAAGTAAATAGATAGTATTAAAAGAGAGCTATAGTATATATATATTAGCCTTACTATACCCTTATAATAGCTAAGTAAGACCCTAACTTTAGAACTATATAGAAGCTTATATAGTTATATAGGCCCCTTAATAAGTATAAATTATCTATTCTTATATAGATATATATAGAAAAGATTAAGCTTAAATCCTTTCTTTATAACTAATATATCCCTAATATAGACTTATCTATTTACTATTATTAGCTTAACTTTAAGAACCACTACTATATTATCTTAAAATATCTAAAATATAACTATCTATAACTATTTAGGCCTAAGGCGCTACCCCTTTAGAATTATAAAGATATCTAAGTCGCTCTTAATATACCTTAGTCTATAGGCTTCCTTAGTAAGTAAATGCTAAAGATTAGTTATATCCCCTATTTTATAATAGCCACCTACCTTAAAGAGAAATAAAAGCGTAAGGCAGATAAAGTAGTGTTGAAAATAACAGCTATTTTCAGGGGACTTCCTTATCTATTAGGCCTCTCAACAGGCCTTATAGTAACCCTTAGCCCCTGCCTTATAGGGACCCTTATAGGGACCCTTAGGGGGCTTTTCTTAGCTATTACCAGTGCTTATAAGCAGCCTTAAGCTGCGTGCAGCGCCCACAGAATTAATTCTTCTGCTTGTGGCTTATAGCTATAAGCGCCCCACTTTTCTTGCCTTTTCCCTTCTAATTATACCTTATAGCAGCTAGCGCATGCCTAATTAGGAACCTAATAGTCTATTAGGCTTAGTAAGACTTTAGAATTAATTTTTATAGTAACTAAGTAAGTAATTAAAATTTAGCTTAAAGATTTAAGCTACTTACCTTAAAGGCTATATAGTAGGCTACCCTAAGGTGCACTTTATAACTAATTTATATAATAACTAAAGGGTTATAGAAGATTTTATAACTAGCATTTTTATTGCTAAAATAAAGGGAATTTTTTTATATAATTAGTTAATTTTTCTGATTTTTAAAGTTATACACTAATTTTTACTAAGTTAACATTTAGGGAGTATATTAGCACCTTATTTATATAGCTATAAGTCTATTTTTTTATTTTTCTATATAAATAAATTTTATAGAAAATAAAAAGTAGCTTATAAGCCCCTTTTTATAGAGCTAGGCCTTTAATAGGCTTAAAGGGTATATAAGGGAGAAGATATTCCCCCTTATTAGCTGCCTGCTAACTATATAGACTATTAATCTAAGCCTACTACTTATAATGTTAAATAATTAGATAAAAATCTAAGAAAATTCTACTGCCTTTTATAAGCTAGAATTTAGTGTATTTTAAGTGCTAAAAGTTATGTATTAAGCTTCTAATATTAGTTATAAGGCCTATAGCTTTAGCTGTAGTGCTGCAAAGCCCTTCTGGCTTCTAGCTTACTAAGCCTCACTACCTTAGTAATTTAAAGGGTAAAAGCCTCTATAAACCCTTTATTTCTAATAGGTTATAAGCTTAGAAGTAACTTCTTAGTATCTAAAAAATTTACTAAATTTTATAAAGTATTTAGAAAATTCTCTAGAAATTTACTTAATATTCTATGTTAGGTAAAAGACCTAAGAAAGACTTAGAAGCTATTATTTCTTCTATAAAAATAGAATAAATTTGCTAAAAGAAGACTCCCTTTCTATAAAATAGGGAGAATTATAGTTATAGAAGAAATTCTACTTCTATAAAAAACAGAATCTATAAGAAAAGAAGTTTTCCCTTTTATAAAAAAGAAAAGAAATTATAGAATATTCCTATTTCTATAAAAAAGCTTATAGAGCTATTCCTCTCTATAAAAAGAAACTTTATAGAAGCTTTTCTTCTATAATAAAGCTTAGAAAATTCCTTCTTCTAAGTAAAGACCTATAAAATTAAGACCTTTATAGGCACTTTTATAGATTTTTAAATTTATAGAGATTTTCTCTTTAATTTTTAGCAGCTATAGAACCTATAAATTTAGGCCCTTAGGCTAAAAGCTAAGAGTAGGCTTAGGTTAACTTAGTAAACTAGCAAATTACTATTTAAAATTTAAATATTACTAATATTTTATAAAAATTAAAAGATTTAGCTATTGCTATAGTTAATAACCTAAAGCCTAAGCTAGCAGAACCACTAGAAAATCCTAATTCTAGTAGAAGTGTAAGCTATAAAAAGAATTCTAATATATTAAATTCCTATAATAAATCAGTTATTAAAGAATTTAATAAAAGGGTATATAGCTTCCTAGAAGCCGTAAGGCTTAAGGGACTGGAAAATTATAACTAATAGAAATAAGCCCTAGCTATCTAATTTAGGGCTTTAAGAATGCTTAATTTTCTAGATAATCCTAAGGGATTTTCTAGTAATTTAAGTAATCTAAACTAAGCTATAATTCTTATACTTCTAAGAGATAGCTGTTCTAAGGGCCCCTAGGCCGCTATAATTTAGCAATAAGACCCTATAAAAGCCTTTAGCCTTTTAGAAAGGTAGTATTCTTACAGTGCTAAAATACAATGTAGCTCCCTATATTCCTAATTTTATAGCCTTACTTTTTAAGATTATAAGGGATTCTTAGAGGCTTTTAATGCTTTATTTAATAATTTACTAGCTAGATTAGTAATTTCTAGCGTTTCTATAAAGCCTATAGATTAAGTAAATTAGTATTTATAAGTATTAAAGTCTACTTTTCCTTAATAGGTAGAAAGGTAACGATTTACTATAAGGACTAATAGGGCCTTAAGAATCCTTATAAAGGCACTAAATCTGCAATTTTTAATAGTAAACCTACTAAAAGAGCAGTAAGATAAGAGCTCTATAATAGCTAAAGCTTTAAATTATAAAGCTAAAGAATCTATATATAAGGGATCTAAAGAAAATAAGACCCCTAATTCTAATTCTAATTCTAAAAAGAATAAGAATAAGAAGAATAACCCTAAAGAAAATAAGGGAA
>SRPV01000624.1:0-16097 GCA_018360135.1 Claviceps sorghi | reverse complement strand
TTTTTTATGACGATGTGGCGAGGCGGCCATTGACGGCAACGATTGGCTTTTTTTTGTTGCATCATGAGAAACAAATGATGCAAAAGACTGGTGAGGAGGCTTCGAGACGAATCATGGTCTCGTGCATGTCACGAATTCAGACACGGACACGGGTCTCGGATACACATACAATGGCCGCTACCCAGTCCAATGGCTCGACGAGCTATACTTCTGGTACCTTTTACAAAACCAGGGGCACACGAGTTACGTCTCCGCGTCGCGACCCGCCCAAAGAATGGCGCCACAAAAAAAAAAAAAGTGTAAAAAGAAAGAGAGAAATACACAAAATGACTGGTAACGGGCACGAGTCGTGGTTTCGGCCCCGACGCGAACATGAGGACGTCGCGAACGCCAGGCACGGGCGCGGTCGGGGCTTTCGACGCGGGCGCCTGCCAGGAGACGAGAGGAAGGCATGGTGTGACTGAGTGGACTGGCGGGGTGCGGCCAGGCGTGAGGGGCTTGGTTTGAAATGATTTGCACGCGGTTTGGAGAGGAGTATGCGGTTTTGTGATGTTGACTGGTGGATTGGAGATGAGGCAGGGAAGAAGGGAAGAGGAGGGGAGGGGAGGGGAGGAGACGGGACATGGGAAAGACGTCATGTCTCTGGTGATATTGTATCAGCGTAGATGTAAGTGCAATGTACCGCGAGACGCCGTCTGTTGCGGGTGCTCTGTGCGCGTGTCGCGCCGGGAATACCGCCGTTGATTGGACAATGCCGCGGGTCTACACGGACGGCGGGACCAGAGCGCGACAAGACGCGGCAAGAGCGCGGCAAGAGCACGGCAAGAGCGCGGCGGGACATGCATGTGGGTTGCCACGGAAAATGCCCGGCGCCGACGCTCCAGACGTCGTGTCCGTCCGTGTCTCTTCATGCACGGCACGGCACGGCACGCGACGACGCAGGCGAGCCGATTTCGATGCTCGAGGCTCGCGACCGCCTCTGCTCGACGCGCAGAGGCGTTTCAACGAGGAATACATATATCCGGGGCTTCCTCTCCCCGTGTTGCGCTTCCCGTTTTCGGTCTGCTTGCAAGAGCATAGCTTTCCATCCATGACCACGACCACGACCACGACCACGACCACGACCACGACCACGACCACGACCACGACCACGACCACGACCACGACCACGACCACGACCACGACCAGCTGGCTGGCTCGTCGTCGACCCATCGGACCTGCTCCGCCGTCATCACTCTCGTGTTATCCCAGTAGCAAGGACGAGAAAGAAGACCTGTGTGCTCCGACGTCTCGCGCATCGGGACCGAGGCAACCTGCGCCGCAACAACGCTCCCGCGACATGTCAAGACCATGTCGTCGTCGTCGTCGTCGTCGTCGTCATCATCGTCTTCTTCCTGCCCCGGCAGCCGTCCCCACGACTTGGCCGCCCTCCTGCGGCATCCAACCATCCGCCGCCAGCTCGTCTCGCGCCTGTCCACGCCGGATGTGGCCTCGATCCGCCAGGTCTCGTCGGCCTGCTGCAACCTCGTGACGAAGCCGCTCTTCGCGCGCATCCGCGTCACCCTGACGGCCAGCTCCTTCACCAAGCCCAGCCGCGTGGCCGCGCTGCACCGCGTCGGCCACCACGTCGAGCACCTCGCCGTCCACATGCCGCACTCGCCGGCCACCTTCCTGCCGCCGCTGGTGCACCCCGTCACCGGCCGCGAGATGTGCTTCCTCTACGCGCCGCACGCGACCATGGGCTCCGTGCCGGCCCGGCCCAGGCACGCCGACGCCGAGCTCGGCGACGTGCTCACGCAGCAGTACCCGCCGCTGTTCCACGCCGTCACCAACGTCGCCAGCTTCATCCACGCCTTTGGCGCGCTGCCCAACCTGCGCCACCTGACGGTGCGCTGTCCCGGCCAGGACCCGCGCGAGCGCTACCGCCGCGCCATCGTCGACTACGCCCTCATCAGCCTGCGCATCGCCGTCGAGCGCGCGCCGCTCGAGAAGCTGCGCAGCCTGTCGCTGTCGCCCGTCCATCCCGCCGCCTTCCACTACCTGCGCCACACCCACGGCTTCGGCTCCCTCCCGTCGGCCGGCCGGCGCTGGCGGCAGATCCGGAAGCTCGACATCGCCCTCGAGTCGTGGGACTTCGACGCCCCCTTGTCCCCGGGGCTGGACCATCTCAAGATTCTCGACGACTACGTGCGCTTCTTTGCGCCCGGCCTCGACAAGTTTGGCTTCGCCTGGGTCGGGCGCGGGCCCGACGCCCAGAGCAGCATCAACACCAGAAGAGGCCCCTGCCCGCTGACGCTGGCCTCGGCTGCGCTCCTGGCGCCGCTCAAGTCGTCCCACAAGCTGTTCCACGAGGTCACCTCGCCCATGTCGCCGCTGCCGTCGCTTCCGCCGCGGCCGCCCATTCGCTTTCCCCGTCTGCGCCACTTGCGCATCCGGAACGTGGCCATGCATGCGCCGCAGCTGAGCGAGCTGATTAGGAGCCACAGCCGGACCGTCAAGGAGTTTGACTTTGAAAACGTGGTCCTCGTCAACGGCGGCCGTTGGGACGACGCGCTGGCGCCCCTGAGCGGCGACCGGTGCTGGGCCGAGAGCCGCGTCATGGCGGCTGCGTCGCGTTGCTCGCTCGTCGCCGGCGAGCGTGAGGAGGACGAGCATGGGGAGAAGGACGACGTGGACGTGAGCGTGGCCGAGGACGAGGAGCAGCTGCCGAGCCCGAGTGCTGCCGTCGAGGCCGCGAGCCGCGAGCTGCTCCATCTCGATCTCGGCGGGCTCGGATTCAGTCGCGAGGCGAGACGCACCGCGGCGGGCATCTCGGACGGCCCACCCACCACGCCGGAGACGACGGCCTGCTCCGCCATGCTGCGCAGGACCACGACGCGCCGCCGCAGGAAGCACTCCCCCGGACGCAGCGACGACCACGCCGCCCGCGAGCCACGCCCTCCACCACCATCCCATTCTCCCCCCCCGTCCTTCCGCCGCCGCCGCCGCCGCCGCCGCCGCCCCCGCGAACCAGACCCCAAGCCCATCATCACCGCCCCCCTCCTCGACTCAGCCTCCCACCCCGTCCTCCAGCCAACCGTCTACAATCCCCGGCCCGAACCCCCCCTTCCAGACAAACGCCCCATCCAGCGCACCCTCCAGGAAGAAGCCCATCGCCTCCTCGCCCAAGACCCAACCGCCCGCGTCACCGCCCTGCGCCGAGCAAAGCACGCCGTCCTCGCCAAGCTGAGCCGCGAATTCGCCGTCCGGGCATCCCGTCCGGCTGTCGTGGTCCATCGGGAGGGAGACGGTGCGTGCTGCGCGGGGGATGTGTTTCGTGATGGGGAGCGGTGCGAGAGCCGGGGGATGCTGGTGCCGTTGTTGTTTCGGCGGTGATGGCGGGTTGTCTGTGCTGGTGGTGAGGAGCTTGCTGGGTGTTTTTAGGCGTTGCTAGGGTTTTCTTCTTCTTCTTTTTTTTTTTAAAAAAAAATTATTTTATTTTTTATTGATTTTTATATTTTTATATTTATTTATATTTATTTTTTTCTTTTACTTAGTATTTTTTCTCTTTATTTTTGTTAGAATTGCCCCTTACAGGAGAACCTTAGCACAGCCTAAGCGGATTAATAGGAGCGAGAGCAGCGCTCCTATTAAGTGTATCCCTATAAATATAAGGCTACACTTAAGGGGAAAAGTAAGCTAATAACACTACTACTTTTCCTACCTTTTCTAACCTTTTAAGCTAGCTTAAAACCTTTATAAATAAGCTAAATTAAACCCTTTTTTATTACTCTTTTTTATTATATATAATACTAGCTAAACTAATACTAATTAGTAGTTATAAAACTATAGATTTATAAGGTTATTTAAAAAGATAGCTTTTAAAAGACCTTTTATAAAGTTAGGTTCTACTACTATACTATAAGTAAAGAATTTTTATATTTTTTAAAAGACCTTTTAAGGTTAGGTTCTGCTTATATAACTATTTTTTATTAATAAAAGAAAAGGACCCTTTTTATAATAATAACTTCTATAAACTTAAATACTATTACTAATTATTATATAAAAAAACCTTTATCTTTATTATTTATTATAATAAAAACCCTTAATTTCTTACTTTTTAGCCTTTAAAGTAAAAATTAAGTTTTTTTTTTAATTAAGCTAGTTAATAAATATAATACTATAATATAATTATAAAAGGAAAACCCTTTTTAAAGAATATTATAAAAGTAAAAAAACCTTAATTTTAGCTTAATAATAGAATTAAAATACTTATATTCTAATACTATACTTAGTATTATTAGGAGCTTTTATAATATAATTTTGCTTAACTAAGAGTATACTTAGAATAACTTAGCTAACCTTTATATTACTTCTTTTATTAAGCTTAATAATATATTTATATACTATATTTAGCTATATTATAATAAGAACTAAAGCCTTAGGTAGATAATCTATAACTTTTAAGAGAATTTTAAAAATTAAAAATTCCCTAACTTTAAAAGAATTAATACTTTAATTTAAAAAGCTTTAAAAGATATTCTTTAAAACTAAGGAATTAAGCTTAGTAAAGATATATAAGCTAAGGTTACTAAGTCCCTTTTTAAGTTAAAAGAGCTTATTAATAAGGAAATTAACTAAAGATTCTCTAACTTACTATTTTCCCTTATATAAAATATATAAAATCCCCCTTTAAAGGAGTAAAGTATATAAAACCCTTTTATTAGCTTATAAAATATATAAAAACCCTATATAGCTATATAATATATATAAAAGCTCCCTTTTTACACTTTATAAGCTAAAAAAGTCCCTTTAGCTTTCCTTTTACTATAAAAAAGCTTTTAAAAACTTCTTAAACTATAAAGTTAAGTATACTATTCTAAATAACCTAAAGAATAGCTAAAACCTATTAAAAGCTAGTAAAGTTAATACCTTAATAACTAATAAAAAAGATAAGATTTATAAGGAAACTTATAAATACTTACTTTTAATAACCTTATAAATAAGTAAATTTACTAAATTTTAAAAGACCTTACTAAAAGATATATTAAGGAAAATAAATATAATAGTAAGATATATAACTTTATTACCTTAAAGGTTAATATCTTTACTAATATATATATAAAAAGTAATATTTTATAAAAGGTTTAGCCTTAAGCTTTCCTAATAATACTTATAGAAAATATCTTTACCTTTTATTTTAATACACTTTTAAGTAGATTTTTACTATTTTATAAGCTTATAACTTATATAAAGAATTACTTTAAAATAGAAAGTAATTAGTAATTCTATTAAATTAAATAAAATAAACTTACTTTTAGTAAAATTATTATTAATAACCTTAATAAGACTAAGTTATAATACCTTAAGCTTTTTATTACTAAACTTAAAAAAATCTATTATAGCCTTTTTCTATTAAATATAGTTAATATAAAGCTTTAAAGTTAGCTAATTATAGCTATTAATAGTATTTCTAAGTGTAAATTAATACTTTTTATTTATATACTAACCTTTAAAAGAGTGCTTAAAGACCTTAAAAAATGCTTAAAAGTTAATAAGACTATTAGCTTATAGTAATAAATTATAAAAATAAGTAATCTAAGCAACTATAATAAAGCTTACTTTATAAACTGCTACTATAGCTAAGTAAATAAGTCCTATTTTTCTATATAAAAGTAAGAAAAGTTACGTTTTCCCTATAAGTACTTTATTTATAGTAAATAAGGCTACTAATTAACTAACTACCTTAAGTATAAGTAGTAAAAGGTAAAGGAGAAGTAATAAAAGAGTAAAAACTATAAGATACTACTTATAAAAGGTAGCTATAATACCTTTCTATAAGCTTTTAAAGGTATTTTAAAGGAATATAATAATAAAAAACTAAAAGAAGATAATAAAAGGGACTACTTAGCTTAGTAAGCTATTAATACCTTCTTTACTATAGAAAAAAAGTAATAAAACCCTTTAAAGCTAACCTTTATATAATTTTTTATTATAACCCTTATTATAAATATAAAGCTAGCTTTAAAGCTACTAATAAATATATTATAAACCCTAACTTTTAAAGGATTTTAACTCTTAAAGATGCTTAAGAATAATGCTTTTAAATATACTTTATTAAAAAATAACTCTTATAACTATATTAATAACTCTAACCCTTAATGCTTTATATTAAAAGAAAGATATAGTAATAAGGTATTTTAGGGAATTATATTTAATATTAGTATTATAAGTATTTTAACTATTAGACTTAACTAAGCAAAGGTATTAATAAAGTTAATGCTTTACTTAAAGATTAAAGCTATAGATTAATATACTATTAATTTTAGTATAAGATTAATAAAATCCTTAAATATTCTTTAAGTGCTAATAGTCTTTAGCATTATTAATTTTTATATTCTTAGCTTATTAACACTATTTTTATATTATATTATTTATTTATTTATTTATTTATTTACCCTAGACGGCTGGTAGCAGCCGCTATTTAGTACCTTATCTTACTAATCTATATAGGAAAAACCCTAGTATAGGGAGGAAAACCTATATACTGCGCATTTATACAACCACTAGGGCCTATATAGGCCCTAAGGTAGTCCTAGCTATAGAAGTAAGGTGCGCTGCCTGCTAGGCTAAGTGTAGCAGTAGTTACTAAAAGGTAGAATAGGAAGGTTTAGGTATAAGTAAGATCTATATTTAATTAGTAGTAATCCTAAGGAACTAATAGAAGCTAATAAGGTCCTAAGTTAGTGTTAGTATAAGTTAAACTATATTAATAGGTCTCTTAGGCTTACTTATTCTACTTATTCTTAATTAGCATAAGCTATTAGATAGTAGGGGATAAGTTAGGTTTAGTAGCAATATAGGGGAATCTAAAGTCTTATTAAGGTTAATAAGGTATTAACTTAGCCTCTGTTTAGGTTAGGGAGTTTAGTTTAAATTAGTAGAGCAGCTAGCTAGCAGCTGTAAGGTTTAGCAGTGGGGTTACATAAGGGTAGGCAGCTAAGGAGATAAATAAAGGCTTTCCCCTTAGGTCTTTAGCCTTTTTTTTTTCCTCTTTTCTTCTTTAATTATCCCCTTTATTTATAAGTTGCCCCTTAGTTGTTGCTACTTTAGCAAGACTGCTATAGCCTTAGTTAATTCCTACTAACTCCTTCTCTTAGAAAATACCTAGCAAAAGAAATAAAAAAGACCCCCTTTTAGAGTTAATAAGTCCCCTTATTAGTCCTATATTAGTATAAGGCTAATATTATTTAAGGGCACTGCCTACGCTTAGCCTTACAAACCCTGTTTTACATAGTCTAAAAAGATTATAAAATGTTATCTTAATTAGAAAAGTAAGTAGATTTAAGTTAGATTTAATGCAATACTACAGCTAACCTAATTGCAAACCTTACTAAACTCTACTATAAATGTGTTAAGTAAGGTAAAAATTATTCTTTTATGAGTTGTTTCCCCTTAAAGCTAACTTAGGGCTTAATTATATTTATAGCTAAAAAAGTCCTTTTTATATAAAGCAGAGGTTAAGAAGGTGCTTATAGCTTAAGAGGAGTAGGTAAGAGAGAATAAGGTAACTAAGGGCGTTGTCCCTATCCCTATAAGTTTAACTTAGCCCCTCCCTAATCTTAAGGTACTAATATATATATAAGAGGGATATAGTAGCTTATAAAAAGTAGCGTAAAATCTAATTAAATAGGAGGGGATAAGGGAGGGTTAGGCTAAAGGTAGGGGCAGTCTAACTACACACTTTAAGAAGGAGTGCTTAGGGTTCTTAAAGTAGATTATAATAGCCTTAAAAGTAGCTAATAAAGCTTACCTTTCTAAGCAACTATAGAAGACCTAAGGGGGGGGTGGGATTAGCTAAGGGCTAATATAGGTCTAGCCTAAGCACTTTCTCTTTTTTATTCTTTCTTTATATAAATAGTAGTATAATAGATAATAGTAGTTATAAGTAATAATAGTAACTATAATCTATAATTGCATCTAAGTTCCTTTATATATTCTATTATAGGCCTAAGTCGCCGCCCCCTTAGGTTTATAAGATATTTAATAATAATGCAGTAACTAAATTACTTTAATTAGGTTAGGCTATATTTTAGCTCTAGCTAGGGGTTAGGTTAGCCCTATATTAGTTTCATTTAGTTCCTACTGCTTTATCTGCCTTACACTCCTATTTCTCCTTAAGGTAGGTAGCTAATGTAAAATAAGGGATATAACTAGTCTTTAGCATTTACTTACTAAGGAAGCCTATAGATTAAGGTATATTAAGCATAACTTAAATGTCTCTATAGTCCTAAAAGGGTAGCATATTAAGCTTAAAAGGTTATAAGTAGTTATAGTTTAGGCAATTTAAAATAATATAGTAATAGTTCTTAAAGTTAAGCTAATAGTAGTAAATAAGGGAATCTATATTAGGGATGCGTTAGTTATATAGGAAGGATTTAAGCCTAATCTTCTCTATATGTATTTATATAAGTAAGGACAACTTATACTTATTAAGGGGCCTATATAGGTATATAAGCTTCTATATAGTCTTAAAGTTAAGGTCTTACTTAGCTACTATAGGGGTGTAGCAAGGCTAATATACTTACGCTATAGCTCTCTCCTAATACTATTTATCTACCTATTTCTATTTAAGCTTCTTAGTAGGGTTAAGTCTATTAAGGTATAGGGGGAGGTGGCGTTAAAGAGGCATAAAGGGGGCTAGTTTAGGGCCTTAGTAAGCGCGCTAGCGTTATCTCTATTAAAGCTAAGTTGCAATCGCTATGCAGGTGCCTTAGATTTTCTTTGCTATACTATTTACTTTAATTTGCTTATAAAAGTATTACGCCTAAAAGTTAAGGTAGAGATTAATAGGTAGTATAGCTGCTTTAGTTTCTACTAAAGCTTAAGGTATAGCTTTATAAATACTTATAATAACCTAAAGATAGTAGAGTTACTCTTTCTTAAACTCTTTAACTATACCCTTAGCAACCCCCTTACAGCCTATTAGGGTATAGTACGTTTTTATACTATACACAACTAAGCTCTAAATAACCTATATATAAAGGATCCTTATATTTTATATAAGGCACCCCTACATTAACACTAAGACTATAATAAGGGTAAGTTATTATTAAGTTAGTTTCCTTATAACTTTAGATTAGTAAGTCTTTTATTAAAACTTCCTATATACCTATACTCTAAGAAAGTAAGCAAACTAAATAGGCTAGATAATAGCGTTCCTAAGTTAGACTAAGGTTATTATTAGTTAGCAGCATTTAGTAAAGTAGATAAGTTTGCTTTTTTATAAATAAAACTTTAGGCTTAACTTAACAGACTATTCTTAGTAGACCTTTTAAGCTTACTTAAGTTAGGCCTAATTATCCTCTACTATACACCTATAGGTAAGGATATTTATATTATTTAAAAACCCTAAGACTAATATAGAATTAACTAACTATAGCTTAGTATAAAAGGGGGTAATATATAAGAGGAATAGTATAGGGGAAATAAGGGAACCTTATAGGACCCTAGCAGTTATAGGTATAGCATTAATAGCCTTACCTTTAAAGTAGAAATACGCTATTTTAGTAGCTATAAAGGCTTAGGTCTACGCTACTATCTACTTAAGAAGGCCTAAGGATATTATTATATATATAAGTTAATAATAGTATATAGTATTAAAGGCTATAGAGATATTTAGCTAAAAGAGCAACATAGTCCTACTATAGTGCTATATTATACATATAGCTTTAGTAAGGATACTAAGGGCTACCTTTATTAACTTATTAGCCCTATTTCCTATTTATATATTAGAGAGAGCGCCTCCCTCCTTAGCTATATAGGTAATCTAAATTGCTACTACCGCTTTTAAAACCTTACCTATAACGCTTAGAAGTAATATTAGCCTTTAAGCTTTAGCCTATTAAAGCTTTTAGGGGGACTTCCCTAGTTTTTATAATACTACTACTTTTGCCTTTTAAAATAGAGCTAAGTAGTGCTTAACTTAGTAATAAGTATTAAGTAGGTGCGCTAACGTTTAGGCTAATAGCTTACTATATACCTTAAGGAACCCTATTAGAAGCTTATTAAGTCTAAGTGCCTTTTAGCTAGCTAAGTGCTTTATAACTATATAGATTTTATCTTTATTAAATTTTTCTAAGTCTAGGAACGCAGTAGCATTAAGGTAGGCCCTTAGGTCTTTTAGTATATTATTAGTATAGGCGTAAAATAAGGGAAAGAACTATTCTATAAACGCTGCTACTTTTTTATTGTAGGAATATGCTTAAAAGATTGCGTTACCCTTGCCTTAGAGTAAGGTTAGTACCTATTAAGTATTAAAGAGGAGGCTGCTATAAAGACATACCTATTATTCTAATTTTTACAGAATAGGCTGCCTAATAGTTGCTAACTAGGTAAGGTATCTCTAAGCGCTACATTACTCCTTACAAACTACTTAGAATTAGATCTTAGCTGCCTTAATAGCAGTCTGCTAGTCTACATTAGTTTTAGTTGCTCTTTAATAATATTAGGCTCTCTTTATCTCTTAGACTACCTCCTTAACTCTTATATTCTACTATAGCTGCTAATAGGGCCCGCCTTAAGGGTTCCTTAGGGTTAATTTCTTAGTAATTTACTAGAGCTTGCCTATTAACTAATCTATAAATAAATTAATCTCTTTAGGGGTATTTAGCAGCTCCTTAAAGCAGTTGTAGCAGAGCTAATACACAGCCTTGCTAGATGTAATATTATTATTTATAAATGCTTAGCTAAATTTAAGGTCTTTATTTCTTAGTTAGTAGATTCCTATCTTAATATAAATAAGCTATAGAATATAGTTAGACCTACTTAGGTTAAGGCTGCCTATAAACTTAATAAATAAGTTAGGGGTAGCCTAAGTATAGTTAATTATACTACTTTATTAGCCTTAGGTTTGCTAAGTTATCTTACCCTAAGAGGTAATAAGCCTAAGTTGCTACTAAGTTATAAGTAATAGAAGGGCATTATAGCCTAAGGAGGTATATTTATACTTATTTTATAGTAGGTAGTATTAGTTAAAGTCCCTAATAAGTATAGTTTAGTCTCTTAGGGGGACTAATATAAGTTTATATAAGGGTGTAATTTAATTATATTTAAAGTTAGGGGAGTATATAGAGTAGATTTCTATGTTTTATAAGGTAATAAAGTACTAGTCTATTTTATACTAAGTTGTCTATAATTTAGGGCTGTGTTTCTAATATATATATATAGCTATCCTACCTCTATATATAGTAAGTTAGTAGTAGCCTAAGCTTAGGGCGGGGGGTAATTAATTAGGACTATATAGTTCTTATATTGCTATTATATTAGTCCTAGGCTAGGCGCCTAGTATTATATATACTAAATATGTCTTCTTCTGTGTATTTTAATACAATACCTCTATTATAGAAGGGTAATAGGTTAGCTACTACGCTTAGCTAGCCCTTTAGTAGGGATAGGTCGGAGGCTTAGATAGTTGTCTATTACGTTACGTTACTAAATCACTAAAGCTAATAAGGAAGGTTACGCCTTAGTAGTTTAGTTCCTGCTTTCTTTAAGGCGCCTAACTTGTTTTTAAGGCAACTCCTTATAGGCTATAAAGCCGCTTACCCTTCTATAGCAACTGCAACTCCCTACTTTAGTCTAACCTTTTTATTCTATACTATTTAGAATAGTAAAAGCATATAGCTTTATTAGGTAGGCTACCTTAGCTTATACCTATTACTTATTTACTATAGTATAAAGTTAGGACTAAGCTAGGTGCCTATTAGAGTAATTAGGGTAACGTTTATAGGCATTGCTTATAAGAGCTAGGCATAATTATTCTCCCTTTTTATACTAATTAGCTGTATAGTAGCTACACCTTAAGGTAGCCTTATAGTATACTATAATATAACTAAATTTATAGCATTTATAACACTATTTAGGGTAAATAGTATTATTATATAGTTTAGTATTAAATATCTTAGCTTTAAAGACTACTTTAACTTAGTATAGGCAGTTAGCTATATTTACTCTATTAATACCTATAATAAGGGGAGCTTTATTAGAGGTGCTATATAGTTTCTAAGTTACAACCCTAACTATTCTAAGGCTATTAGTAGTAGTAAGGGCCTTTATAATATCTTCCTTTAATTAATTCTAGTAGAGGTAGTTAAGGAATCCCTTAATAATTACGCTAAACACTTAGCATTAAAGGGTTGCGTCTAATCTAAATGCATATTAAACTTAGTCCTTGCTTATTAAGTAAGGTTTAGCTAAGTCCCTAAATATTATAATAGTATCCCTATTATAGAGGCGCCTTATAGCTATAGCGCATTTAGTATTAATAGCTATATTAATAGTAGTAATAATATCTTTTAGGGACTTAGTCTTAAGGAGCTTATTAATAAAGGGCCCTTTAATAAAGACTTTATAGTATACCTAAGGTAGCACTGCTAAGGTAACTAGCTAATAGGTAGATCCTTAGCTAAAGGGGGCTATATTAGTAGTAGTAGTTATCCTATAGGCTATAATAGAGGCCTAAGAGGTTTTTAAGTTAGTCCTAAGCTAGATTACCTTCTTAATAGCCTTTTCAATAGTTTTCTTAAGGTTCTTTATTATAATTAGTTTAAAGGTATTAATAGTGCTATAGTAGGTACGCATTATTTCTACGTTTAAGTAGGAGAGGTAGAAGTCCTAAATCCCTTTTAGTAAGCCTATATTAAATAGCCTAACAATCTTATTGTAATCCTTACGTAAGTATGCTAATGCCTTATCCTAACTTATAATAGGCTTAGGATTAACTTAAGGGGCAGTTATATTATTATTATTATTAGTCCTTACGTTTAGGTGGTAGCAACTCTATAAGAGGCTATAATTCCTAGTATTAACATCCATTAGTATCGCACTACCTATCACGCCTACGCTTTAAGACTAATGTAGCATTAGGGAGGGGGGTAAACGGGCTTAATAAAACATTTTATTAACTTTTTAAGCGGTTTAGAGTCGATTCCGCAGCGCTGTCGCGGTGCAGGCGAATTCGCGAAAGTTTTAGCTTTATTTTTATATTATATTATAGATATAAATAGAATAAAAGTAAAGCTTAATAATATTAAAAATATATTAATTTAAGGATTAATAAAAGTCTTAATTATCTATAAATAGGGACATTTTTAGTAGACTTTATAAGCTAATAAAGCTAAGGTTTTTTACCTTTTAAAATAAAAAATTTATTAACTTTACTACTACTTTAATTACTCTTTTATTATATAATTAAGCTAGCTGCTATAATAAGCTAGTAAAGATATAACTATAAAAATTATTAAAAAACTAACCTATAAATACTATTAATATTAACTTTATAGTAAATCCTTTAGTAGGTTTAAGTTTATATTAAAAAAGGACTATAAATTTAACTATAAAGTTATTATTAATATCCTTTAAATTAATAATAAACCTATTCTATATATTATTAATGCTATAACCTTATTTTAAGCTATATATTTCTTTAATTTAAAGAAGTAAAAGGTATATAATATTTAAAATACCCTAAAAGAATATTAAATTAATATATATTTAGGGCCTTTAAACTAAATAATCTATAATACTAAAAAAGCATTTACTTCTATAAAATTCTACTACTTAGTATAGTTAATAGCTATTAATATAAATAAAGTCCTTATTAAAGCTTATAATAGTATAGGGAAGGTTAAATACTATTACGCTTTATTAAAAAGGGTATATAATATTATTAAGGCTAAGTTTAGTAACCTTTTTATACTAAGCTAAAGGTTATAAATAGCTATTAAAGCTATTAATAACTCTATTAAACTTAATAGTTTTATACTAACCTTATTAGTATTTAGAATATATTTATAGATAATAATAGAATTAGCCTTAAGCCTTTTAATAACCTAAAGGGCTATAATTCTTTATAAAGCTACTAATAAAGCTTATAAATGCCTTATAAAGTAGCAACTTTATAATATATTATATATAAGGAATAGGCTAAATACTTTCTTAATTTATAAGCTACTATTATAATTTAATATAAAGGTATAGTGTAAAAAAGGTAGTTAGTATAGTTCCTATAAGTTACTAATTATAAATAATAAGACTTATACTATAGTAATGCTTAATAGCCTTATAGACTTTTAAAGTATAGTTATAAAGCTTTATATAATAGAACTAATTAATAATAATAGAGTTATTAATATATTAAAGGAGAAGGAAAATAAAAAAGAGATAAAGATAAATAAAAAAGAGAAGGAGGTAAATAAAAAAGAGAAGAAACTTTATAAAAGAATAAAGTTACTTTTAATATAAGCTAAAGAGGCTATAGTAGTACTATTTATAAAGAAAGAAAGGGAATAACTAAAAAAGGTCCTTATAGTAATAATTACTATACTAAGGATCTTAAGAGATAATATTAAGGAGATAATAAATATATCTATTACTAAGGTTTTTATAGTAATAATTATTATAAGTAAAGGGTAGCTTAAAGGTACCCTTTATATACTTATAGTAATTACTATTATAAAGGAATAGTATTATTATAAGGTCTTTATAGTAATAATTATTATAAATAAGAGGTAGCTTTAAGGTGCCTTTTAAGCGCCTATAGTAATTAATATTATAAAGAACTACTATTTTTAGTATAATTATATTATTTTTTAAAAGAGGTATAAAGGGCCTATAGTAAATAATACTATAGGTTAGTAAGTTATAAACTAAGAAGGTAAGGGATATTAAAATAATATTTCTTATATTAGTCTATTATAGATATAGTTAGTAAGATAAAGAGGTATTAAGTATATTATATACCCCTCTTTTATTAACTTTAAGATATTACTATAATAAAACTTAAAAAAGAGAGGTATATAAAAGGAGGAAAAAGGGAAGGTATTAAGAAATAAAACTAAAAAAATAGTAGCTACTATATATATTAGTAATAGCTATAGGGATAATACTAAGGATTTTACCTTTTTAACTACTAAAGAAAAGAATAATTTTTAGCTTATAGTAAACCTTAAAAAAGAAGGCAAAATAATTAGTAAGGGTAAGCCCTTTACTAAGTTTAATAAAAAAGAGATTAATGCCTTATTATTCTATAAAGTCTTTAGATTTATTGCTTTTAACTTAGAAAAATATAGAAATTACTGCCTCTTTAACTCTTATATAGTTTAAGAGGTAAAAGGCAAAGGCATTAATAAGCCTTATAAAAAATTAAAGCTAGTAATTTAAGGGTATAATAATAAAGGAAAAGATATAATTCTTATATAGTTATTAATAATCTAATAAGCTAGCTAATAACTTATTATAGCATTAGTACTATTATTAGCAAAAGAGGACATTTTTTTATAGATTTAAGATATTATATAAGCCTATATATAGTCTTAGACTATACTTAATAAGCTAATTATTATAAGGTTGCCTTAATAAATTACTTATTTATATTTTATTAATATAATTATAGAAGTAATTAAGCTGCTTTATAGAATAGCTAAGGTAAGTACCTATTAGTAGATAATTTATATAAAGTATTATTAAAAAAAGCTTATAATAATAACCTTAAGCTATAACCTATACTTATTAATTATTTTAAATAAAAACTTAGACTTTAGTATTATTAGAATATAAACTAATAACACTTTTAGCTTTAGTAATACTATATTTTTTAAAAAAGAAAAAGCTAAGTTAAAAAATACTAAGTTTATTATAAAACTAAAGCAAAGGTTAATGTTTAAAGAACCCCTTATCTTTAATAGCTATATTCTTTTATAATATAAAGATAAAAGTATAAAAGTTAGGTAGAAAGGCTAAAGCAGTAAGCTTATAATAGTTAAGATTAATAAGCTAAGTATAAAGGTAGAATATATAAGGCAATAAGCTTATAAAGTATATATCTTAATAATCTATTAACCTAAAGCTGCTTTTAACCTCTTAATTATAGTATAAGTTTAAGACCCTAACTAAACTAATATAAATAAGCTTAATAAAAGAATTTAGTAGCAGATTAATAATTCTAAATAAGGAATTTAATATATTCTATTTAAGCTTAAATTAGTAGCTTTATATATCTTTATTAATAGTTTTTTTATAAATAATAAAGACTTAAGCTTATAAATTAGCTTTATAAT
>SRPV01000623.1:0-16132 GCA_018360135.1 Claviceps sorghi | reverse complement strand
TCCTTTTCCTTTTTCTTTTTCTTTTTTTTTTTCTTTTTTTCTTTTTTTTTTTTTTTAAAAAAAAACCCTTTCTATTATACACGTGTAGATGCATGTGTATTCCCACTACTTTAAATCCTGTGGGCTCTTTACACTTTGCTTCTGGATGGTTGGTCTGTCTTGGAGGGGAATGAAGGCCCATGTTGGGGGAAATTTTTGTTTCATGGTTTTGGCGGAGCAGCGTACACTTGGTTTCTCAGACGAGGAGTCTGGAGGATTGGAGTCCATGCCGGCAGGCCGAGGGGAGGGAGTGAGTTTGTGTCTGTGTCTGGTGCTCTGGTAGTGCGGCGGCGTGTTTGTTTTGGAATTGGCCACATGCAGGTGTCTGGTTGTGAGAGCGAAAGTGCAACTGCTAGTGCTGGGTTTGGTCGGCGTGGGAGGAATTCCGATGGGGGTTGTCGGCGAGCGGCGGGCTGTGGCTTTGCGAGGCATGGAAGGGATTGCGTCGGATTGAGAAGCATCGTGTAGACGTCTGCGGGGCGTGGGGGCGTGGGGCGTGGGGCGTGGGGCGCAGGTGTAGGCGTAGGCGGATGCAGTTGCGCATGCGCATGCGGGATTCGACGCGGAGGGTTGTTCCGGATTAGTAAGCGCGTGGAGGTGCACGAGTGCGGGCTGCGTCACCAGGACGTTTCCATGTTCCATGATTCCTGTCTGCACCACCACTCGACAGACGCAGACGCAGACTCACATGCATCGAGCTGGCCGTGTCCTGCAGACGCCGCCGTTTTCAGAACGCCGCTCGGCGCATCTCGACGGTGCCTGGCATTTCCGTTGCTATCAAGACTCAGCCCGTCCTTTGCTCGTTCTGCCGTTGACGTTGACTCCCTTCTGCTCTGCCCGCGGGTACAACGTCACGAATCCGGCCGACGACGTCCGCCGTCCGCCGTCCTGACTTTGTTCGCTGCACCATCTCCGGCCCGAGACTGCGGGTTGGGGGCTGGCGTGGCTTGGTCGTTGCGCAAGCACAACGGCCAGACAAACGGCTAGAATGGTGTCTGGGTAGCTTCTCGATATATTCGCTCCGCACACGCTCGTCCACGTCTTCGTCCAACGTCGACCGAACCGACCCTACCTGGGCATTTAATCCCATTGTCGGTGGCACATGGCGGGCGGCGCATCATGCCCCAAGTCCAGAATCCAGCCGGGGCCTTTCTATTCATTCTCGCCCTGATATGGCTCTTTTTCCCAGAGAGCGATTCTCGGAGTCAATCGCTCGCCCTGTCCGACATCGCCGTCGACCGGCTATCGCGATACCGAGACGCCCTCGGCATCTTGAACGCGACCAAATGGGGTGATTTCGTCCCCCGAAAGGAGACGGCCCAGTTCTTGAACCTTACGGGATTCCGAGAGCGTGACGGCTTCGCCTGGGATGATCTCGAGGCGTTTCGCCAAAAGGGCCTCAGGCTGAGCAGACATGCCGTGCCGCCCGTCGACGGCCGCCAGCTGTGGGATGAGGCACAGGGCGAGGCAATGTGGATGAATGCGTCGGGCACTGTTCTTGGCCATTGGGTTCGTCGCCCCGGCTCCGTGGCCCGAGGCTTCCAAAGCTACAACTTGACGCGAAGCGTGCCCGGCGTCGACTGGGTCGGGCACAACGTCGAATGGGCAAGGAACGTCACGGGCGATTCCGGCAAGATGATGCTGCGTCTGAATGGCAACAAAACGCTCCACCACTACGAGCAGCTGCCCCTGGACATGGCACCGCTGTCCGGGGGCATCATCCGCAGCCTGCGCGGCACGGCCGCCATCGAGGACACGACGGGGTCCGGCCTGAACTGGGAGATGAAGCTGTGGGGGGTGCACTGGCCGCGGCAGGGCGTGATGCTCATGACGACGACGAGCGAGAAGTTCGAAGGCATCTTTGCCTTGCCCCATCTGTCGCCGGGCCCCGACTTCTTCCGGTCGAGCCAGATGCTGCTCAACCAGACGCTGGCCGACGTGATTCGCCGCAAGGAGAAGCGCGGCTACGTCGACCAGCAGATGCCCTGGAACTCGGACGTGGAAAACTCCATGTACACGGCCTATCCGTCGCCGCACTGCGAGTACATTCTCTATGCCCAAGTCCACCCGCCGCTGCCGCAGCGATACGACGGCGACGGCAAGCCCGTTCCCCCGACGGCCATGGAGGACACCATCCGGGCCATCGAGTCCGAGCTGCAGTCCCCCGTCGGCGCGCCCATTCCCCCCATCCCCCCGCTCCAAATGTCGGCCGTCATCTACTCGCCCGACTGCTCGTTCTTCCTCGAGACCAAGGGCAGCCCCGATTTCCCTCCCGGCGACGGCGCTCACCACCTGCTCGGCACCAAGAAGGAGGTCCACACGCACCAGATCAAGACATGGCTCCTGCTCTACGCCCTCGTCGTCTTTGGCCAGGTGCGCCTGCTGAGAGACCAGATGAAGGAGGCCTTTACGCCGTCGACCATGGGACGAGTCAGCTTCGGCACCATCAGCATGATGCTGATTGTCGACGGCATGACCTTTACCGCTGCCGCCACCTGGGTCTCGTCGGCCACGGCCACCTTTCTGCCCACGCTGGCGCTGATGTTTGCTGCCTTTCTCAGCATGACCATCGGCGGCAGCTTTCTCGCCAAGATACACGAGGTGCAGCTGCCCGAGCGGCGCCCGCGCCAGACGCAGCCGTCCACGGCGCAAACGACATCCAACACCCCGACGCCAGCGCCTCTTCCTCCTCCTCCTCCTCCTCCTCCTTTGAACACGGGCTCCTCCCTGCTCCCCGGGCCCGTGACCGCCGCCGCCGCCGCCGCCGCCACGCCGTCCGTCACCATCATCCCCTCGGACCAAGACATGTCTGCCGAACTCGCAGACTTCGCCTCTGCCGTGCCCATTCATTCCACGGCCGCTTCCTCCGCTCTCTCGGCCCCGGCACAGCAGCAGCAGCAGCAGCCGCCGCTCACCTTCCAGGCCATCATCGGCCGCTTCATCCTCTTCTCCCTCTGCATCTCCTTCCTCGGCATCTCCTCCTCAACATGGTACCCGCTCCCTCGCTCCCTCTTCCTCAACGCCTGCGCCGCCATCTACCTCTCCTTCTGGGTGCCGCAAATCTACCGCAACATCCTCCGCAACTGCCGCCGCGCCCTGGCCTGGCCCTTCATCGCCGGCCAGTCCCTCCTCCGCCTCCTCCCCATCGCCTACTTCTGGGTCAAGCGGGACAACTTCCTCTACGCAAACACGGACCCCCGCGCCTTTGTCACCCTCGCCGCCTGGCTGTGGCTGCAGGTCGTCATCCTCGCCGCCCAGCAACTCATCAGTCCCCGCCTCGGCATCCCCATGGCCTGGACCCCCGACCTGTGGGACTACCACCCCATCCTGCGCGACGACAGCCTCGAAGCAGGCAGTCTGCCCATCGGTCTCGTCCCCGTCCCCGAAGACCGCCCCGGCCACACCAGTCCCCTCCGCCAAATCGACTGCGCCATCTGCCGCGAAGTCCTCCAAGTCCCCGTCGTCAAGGCCGGCGAACCCACCACGTCCTCCTCTCCTCCTGCCGCCGCCGCCGCCTCCTCCATCTTCGCCCGCAGAATGTACATGGTCACGCCCTGTCGGCACGTCTTCCACACGGCCTGTCTGGAGAGCTGGTTGCGCTTCAGACTGCAGTGTCCCATTTGCAGGGAGGAATTACCGCCCGTGTAGGGCTTTCTTGTCCCCCTCCCCCTTTTCTCTCCATCTCTTCTTTCTTTTAGATGAATACATTTCCGTTTCCTCTTGATAAACGAATACCTTTTTGTTACTTTCTTCCATCTAAATAAATACATTGTTCTCTCTTGTCTTCCTCCCTTCCTTTAATCTTCCTTCCCTCTTTTTGGTAATGGTAATAGACGGACGTGCGGCCTCTTGTGGCCCGATGATGCATAGTCTTCTCCCCCCCCCCCCTCTTTTTTTTTTTTTGACCACTAATGGACTCCAATCCACATCGTTCCATGGCGTTGGGATTCTGCATTCCCCCTTGGGAGAGACTGGCGTTGGGGAGTTTTGCAAACGTGCCTGTGGCTTGAGAGAGAGTCATTGTACATTAGGGGCTCTCAGCTGCCTACTTCATATTCTATCAATTACTTTTTGCTTCACAATGAGGCATAAAAGTGAGACTGCCGTGGTATGGTTTCCGCCTTTTTTTTTTTTTTTTTTTTTTTTTTTTTTTTTTTTTTTTTCAGGACAAGACCGTCGACGACCCTCTGTCAAAAAAATGTCCCCCGCTGCAAAGCCCAGTCCACGTCTGGATCGTCTAGATCGTCCCACGTGGCGTTTACTTGCTCTTGGCCGTGCCCTTCACGTCCTACCACTCAATATGTGTCGTTTGGACGCGATCGTCCGCCTGGCCTTCGTGCACGGCCCTGGTGCCGACGCGAAGATCCGCCACGCGTTGTCGAAGGTCAAAATCTACAGTCTTGACCATGACCCTCCTCTCTTCGGGAATGAGCTTGGCCGGCGGCCATGTAGTAGGGGACATGTCGTCTGACGGGGCACGAGACGGAGGGGCCCCGTCGGATTCCTCAATGTGCATGACCCATTCACCAATCTTGGCCGCCAGTTCGCTATCCCACATGCCTTCTCTCCTGGCACTGCTTCGCAGCAATTGGATGGCCCGTCGGCGCAGCCTCGGCTCACGACACTTGGTGGCGACCACGTAGAGGGGCGGCACGATGCCCAGATCGGCGGCAAAGCTGGGCTTGATGTGGCTGCGACGGAACTTGCCCGCTCGGAAGCCGCCCTCCGTATTCGTGTTCGTCGACATTGCGGTGGCGTTGTGCTGGCATCGGGAGGTTTGTACAAAAGCCTTCTCCGCGGCGGCTGCTTGGCGTTCTTCCGCTTCGACAACTTCCCAACCTAGATCGACCACGGTTTTGAAGTGCGGAAAGAAGGCATCGAACTGGACTTCTGTATCACAGAACATCATGAGAAACAAGACGTCGGAGTTGATTTGAAACATTTTGAGCGCCGCGATGCCTGCCTTCTCGACATCATCAACGCGGGGGTCTAGGCGCGATTGGAAAATGGGCCTGAATGCCTCCGCCCAGGCGTCGAGCTGTCCTTTGAGATTCATGCCATATTGCCGCCACGAGGCAGGCAAGACGTTGCTCTTATTGTTCTTGGCAATCTGAAGGCGTTCGATGAACCGAACGAGCTTTTCGCAAAGCCTGTCTGAGGCTAGGCGGGCTTCTAGGAGATTCGCAAACCGGTAAGGGATGAGTATATCCTTGCTGGACAAGCCTGGAGTGGCCAATTCTGACGACGTTTTCGCAGAAGAGTCAGAGCCACCAGGTGACGACCGTAACGACCGCGTCTGCTGAGGGTCAAGCCGGATGACGTATGGTTGGGGGAAATGAAATGCCATGTCGTATGATTTGGCTTGAATTGCCAACCGCGTGAAGATGTTGAGTACTTCTTCTTCAATGTAGCCCTCCGGTCTAGGACTTCGATGGTCTGGATACTGTGATTGGAGCTGTTCGAGCAAACCGAGACCTGACTGGATCTGAACAATGGCCAGTTTATGGTGGCCGATGAAGGAATCGAAGCAGGTAAGCAAGATGGTAGCCATGAGTCTGGTTCGGTATGATCGCAGGCTTTGTCCATGGATGAGCATCATGGCTTTGCACGCCTGCGAGTATTGCTTGATGGCGACCTGCCAGTGCGTCGCGGGCGAGACCACATACATATCCGGTCTCTGGAGCGGCATGGCTGACATGTGAAAGTTTTCTTCCAAGGTTTTGTACAAAGCGCCCAGGGCCACGACGGCATGGCGGATGGCCGATTCGGCATGGCATTCCTGAAGGACACGCTGTGCCCAAAAGGAGGAGTTGAAGTATCCCGATAGCTCGGAGGCGGTCTGGACCCGGAAGAGCTGGAAGTACAAGCTCTCAGATTGCTGCAAGGCAAGCACAGTTGAGGGCTGATACAGCGTAGGCATAGTAGCGATGGTGATGGCCCGTTGTGAGATGCACCCTTCTTGTCTACGACGTTTGGCCCGGCGAGGAGGCAACACGGTCGGTTCGATGATGCCAGCTGGCGTGGGGTCAGGAGCTGCTACATTCGAGCCAACAGTTTGGCTAGGCTTTGGTGCGATCCGGATGTCCGCAATTGACGTAGTACCCCGGGCTGGAGGCGGATAGCCGATGCACAGTTTTTTGCTTCTTAGACATTGTGTACAAGCCGGCCGCGCCTCATCACACTTGATTCTTCGCTGTCTATGGAGAAACGAGACAATCTGATAGTCAGAGCGGGCCGATATCGGTATGAACGGCGATGCCAATATTTCAAAAAGGGTTATGTTATATAAAGGGAAAGAGAAAAGAAAAGAAGAAGAAGATACAAATAGAAAAAAAAGTTAAGTTAAGAGAGAAGGAGAAAGGGAAAGGGGGGAAAAAAAAAGAAAAAGAAAAAAAGGTAGGAGACGGTAGAGGCACTTTTCAGACCGACGTGTCCGATTAACGTACTTGCAGTTGGAGCAGCCAGTCTTGACCTTGGGATTACTTCTTCGTCCCCGTTTTACTGGTTGTCTATTGGTCGAGTCGACCACAAGGTCTTTCTCGAGATTTGAGGAACTGACTGCAGCCCTGGAAGAGGGAAGAGCGGCATTCTTAGCGAATGGTTGAGTTGGAAGACCAAGTACATCGACGACATGCATCATGGACGATGGATGTACTCAGCTTTGCGGATCTGTGATTACGCCGGCGGCTATGAAAGCTTGAAATCCCAGGCCATGAGTCGTCTTCCATTAGGTACGACTGGGGCCAGCATCAGAGAACAAACAGAAAGACAATGAAGAAGTAACTCAAATTATATGATTGTCGTAAAAAGAGGCGTCCACGTGACGGGGTAAGATGAAGTTGATAAAGATTGACTGTAAGATGTATGTATAGAGAGCGGGGCAATTGCTCTCGACACATTTGGTGCCAAAGAAAACTGGGATATGTGAAAGACTCTGGAAAGAGAGTAAAGAGGAAGATATTTTGATCAAGAGGGATAAATATCGGACATGGCTACAGCAAAGAACGGCCAAGGGTCCTGGACGAGTGCATGTTGGTATGCAGACAAAGTCGAAAATGGACAAGCATTTAGACGGACTGGAGGAAGAGAGATGGCGCGGATGGGAGCAGCGAGCTCGAGTTCAAAGGAAGAGGTTGACGACGACCAGCCAGCCGTGGTGAACAGAGAAAGGTCGAGAGGACGCGGGTGCTGGAAGCTGGAAGCTGGAAGCTGGAAGTTGGATGCTGGTTGCTGGTTGCTGGGTATCGGCTGATGCAGAGGTTGATGCAGAAAGCATGCAGAAAGATGCAGAAAGACGCAGAAAGACGCAATAGATGCCGAACCAAAACGTGCTCAGGTTGGCCGCCCAGATATCTGGTGGTCATTTGGACTCTGCCGCCCGGGGCCCAACGGCGGCCATTGCACGGAACCAGAACCAGACTGGACTGAAAGCCGCGGCGTGTGACTGAAGCACCATTACACGGCAAGAACGACCCAGGCTCCATCCAGGCCAGCCAGCAGACAACGGCGAACTACCAACCGACCTTATGGCCTCCCGCCGGCGGTTTGTCCACCGCTTATTGGGCAGCTGGCAGCTCGCAGCTGGCAGCCAGACCAGACATTGGAAAATGGAACGTTGAACGGACACGGGGTGAACAAGACCCCACCACCGGTAGACACAGACACCTGGCAGAGGCAGTGGGGCTGCCTGATCTCTCCTGCTTTCTCTGGCCGATAACTCGACATGTACATGCAACTAGAAGGTACCCACTACTTAAACTGCCTAGGTAGGTACTCTAGTACCCAAGTACCTACTACTTATACATGTCGACAAGATCTCATTCTCAACTGCGCCAGATGACGGCAATCCGGGGCATTCGAATCCGCTGCTACGGACAACTACACCACATAATGTATGTTTGTACATGGGTTGGCAGGTACCTACTACCTACTTTAGGAGGCAAGTAAGTACCCAGGTACTTAGATATGCACATTATATGTACGCTGCGAACTGCAAACGAGTCCGTGCAGCAAACACCAGACTCTTGGACGAGCAGCACCTCTTGCCTGAGGAGGCCCTCACCAAGTACCTAGGTACCTAGGTAGGTTAGGTAGGTAGGTAGGTACCCAGTAGACATCTGCCTCGACATGCCGGTCCGAGGCGATGCGATAGCCGAATCATGTTCCGTCCAACCCATCATTTCCTGCGAACCACAGATTGTAACACAGCCACCCCTTGCCCATCCCATCCTGTGCGTTTCGTTGTACAATACTGGACATGTACTGCAAGCACCCAGGTAAGGTACCTAGGTACTTTATGTAAGTGCCTCATACTCGGTCAATGTTGCAACGCCAAAAGCTCGGGATGATGACCGAAGCTTGCACTTACATTCGACGCCGAATACGAACGGTTTCTCCGACCTACCACCTGCAGGAACACGGCAAGACGTCTCCTCCATCCATTATGCGAGAATGACGCTGGCTCATCGATAGACCTAGCACACGTTGAGGCTTTGCCTTGTTGCTCCACATGCCTTGTGTGCTGTCCGGTGCAGATCGCTCAAAACCTGCCATCAAATTTGCTCAAGCGCCCACGTCGGCAGGGCCGCGATAATGCACGATACTAGCACTGACCGTCTAATATTGACTGTTGGACAAGGGCTTTGCTCAATTTGTCATGCAAGTGGATAAAAGGCTGCCGTGCTTGGCAGACCAGACTGACACGAAGTACATATATTTCCCACATGTGATATATGTACACACATATATGTAAGTACCTCTATACGATATTGAAATCGTCAATTCAACTCGCGCTGCAGACAGCTGTCTCCCTCTCGTACCAACCAAGCATTTAGCTAGGGATGGGCAGTACCAGATCGCGTCGGACACGATTCACGCAGTCGAGAGATCATGTGTCTGCCGTTGTACGGCAACGGCACATGTCAGCAGCAGGAACATCAGAAATTTGCAGAATACGCCGACGGTGTTTGCGTCTGGCGCGTCTTGAGGCATGCAGCCAAGTGCCTTGCTGGCTCCACATTCGGGACGATCGACGGAGCTTTTTATGTTTCTCAACGGATGTGCCTACTTACATGCCTGCCTTATGTTTGTCCACGTACTTTATGTACGTGCTTACTTATTCCCACCACTCACGGTTTGCTTGATGCATTGAATCATGTGGTTATTGATTCGTTGGCTGTTGACGTGTGAGCGGAATGACCTAGTCAGTCCAGTTCGATGAGCAATCTGCCGTCACACCAGGGTTAAAATAAAAAAAAGGCCGAGGTTCGCCACGCCACACGAATTGGTTCGTCGGTATTCCCTGTATGCCGTCCAACATCTCCGTGCTCTTGTGCCTTGGCCATTGGATGTACCAGGACGAAAAGAGATCAGATTCAAAAAGGACATGACCACTCCTCGAAGCTCATTGTTTGGCTCAATGGACACGCGAGATGTCGGCCGTGTCCCTAGTGCGGGAATTAGCGGCCGCGGTAGTTCAAGCCTATTGGGCATCTCGACGTCGTTTTCCCGGAGGTTGTTGGTGACGTTTGTGGTCGTCAATGATTGGTTATTGCGGCTCAGGAGTCAGCTTAACCCCGACAGGACTAGTGCGGATCGCGGAGAAGCAGCTCCGCTCCGACTTGGGGAGGCCAGCCAGCCCGTCCATCCAACCAAGAGAGGGAAAAAAACACCCCCCCCCCCCTTCCCCCCCGGAAGAAAACCCCGGGGGAAAAAAAACATTGAAACACTACAGAACCAACGCAGCAACAACTTTCGATTCATTGACGACAGCTCGACTACGCTCAGGCCAAGCGTCTCGGGCTCACAGCGTCGTATTTATCAATCAAACTTGACTCTGGCATAGCTTTGCTTGGGCACTCGGGCGCAATTACGCGCACTACTACCATCAGCGGCTTCGCAGCCAACCAGCAATCAGCCATGTCGCAAGGCCAGGCCCAAGACGCACCTCTCCCACCCCAAAGCGCCATCATGCACAACATGGCGCTTGCAGGAGCCATCATTACACCGCTGGCCATGTTATTACCGCCGAGAAAGATGGACATACGCTTCTTCGTCCTTGCGGGTACCTTTTCCCTCGCCACCAACCATCTCGCCCACGAATATACTGGTCAATCCATCTACTCACGCTTCGGAAACCGAGTTGGGTCCGTATTCGACAGCAGCCTGCCCGAGGGGGCGAAACGGACGCAGAAGCTGTTGAAGGAGCAGAAGGAGCGAGAGGCGGCCGAAAAGCAACGTTTGCTGGCTGATCATAAGAACAAGACTGCAGGCCTGGTTAAGGACATCTGGATGGGTGGCGAGACAGAAGACTGGCAAGAGAAGCGGGCAGAAGAACACCGTCAGAGTATAGAGGAGGGAAAGGGCTTGAGCGGCATCATATTTGAGCAGATTGCCGACGTGTGGAATGGCAACTATGGAAGGAAGGATTCCCACCCCAAGGACCATGACCAGCCCCCCCCAGAAAGAAGATGAGACTTGGATGAATGAGTCACACAATTGAGGGACTTATTCATCAACGAGCCTCCCCCCAAAGGAGCATGTCAAAACTCTCATGTACAACAAGCCCAACTGTATTCTTGTAGATAGACCATATTCGCCGCCGCCGCCGCCGCCGCCACCACCGCCATGGGCTGGACAGCATAACATACTCATGTCGCAAACGACACAGGACTTTTACGTACGTCTTTGACTCGGTCGATCTTCAAACTCTTTCAAAAGACACCATCTCATCAGGCACGCATCTTGCAAACAGATCCCACCCGAACTCTGCATTCCAGAAACAATGTTGCCTCCCATTTTCTTCTTCTCCTTCTAACATGTCGACTACCAGAACAGGACACACAAACGAACTCAACCAGCTCGACCCAACTTTACAGACCAGACGTTGCCGCATTAGCAATCCTGCCTGTCTCTGCGCACGATGACGTTCCAGTCGGCGTCGGTGAACACCTGACCCTTGGCCGTTTTCTGCTCGCCATCCTTGAGACACCTCCTTACGATTTGCCAGGCGCCGTCGGCGATGTTCATCCACGAGGCTAGTGCCCTGTCTTTGGGACTCTGATGACGAGAAATGAAGATGTCAGCATGGCGTTTTTACAGTGTCTCGAGAGGGGAAAAAAAAAAAATAATAACGGCAAAACTCACGTCGTTGCACCACCATATGGCCGTATTATATGAGCAGCTTACTCGGCCGCACAAACTGGGACCCGGACCGGCTTTTGGGACGCTCCCCGACTTGGCTTCGTCTCGAAGACGTTTGATGCCGTCTCCTATGGCCGAATCTGTGCCTACATTGACGGCCTCCCAACCTTGGGCCTCGCCGCAGTTAATTTCACGCCACGCAATGAGTTGTGCGTTTGCATCGCCGCGCCTGTCAATCATGGATGCTTTTTTTTCACCAGGCAGCAGGGAGGGTGTCCATCGAGGATTGAGCTTGCGCACTTGGCTCTGGACTTGTTCCACTGTGCCAGAGAAATTTTGCGTGTGCCCTGGGAAGACTTCGACGTCCCATTCGAAGGTGTGAACGCCATATCCGGGGAGTGGACTGACGAGTGCGGCTGCCTGTAAGGGTTGGTTTGTCGAGGAGTCTGTTAGGGATTGAAAGTATGCCGGATCATATTGTTTTTTTTTTGTGGCTCGTAGTTTGTTTGTGTGTGCGAGCCTTTGTTTTTGGAAAGGGATCTACTTTGCTGACCTGGATGGACAGCAGTGCTAGCACTGCAACGCGTGTGATGGATGCCATGAAGGGCAGATGGTTTTGCGCTCGAGTTGCTCACAGGGTCCAGCAGAAATCTTTTGTAAAATGGCCACCGGAAAGAGAAGAATGAGGTGATGGTGAAGAAGAAATGATGTGTAAAAGGGGCATGAGAAGAGGAGGGGGAGGGGGAGCGAGGCAGTATGGAAGACTGACTATTCTCTAAAAACCCTTCGAGACTACTCTATGGAATAGCACGCGCCCACAAGATGCCAAATAGAATCCATCGAGGTGACGACGTGTATTTTTGGCACCACAGGTTGACGTTATCACAGCCTATCCTAGTCCGTTCTACTCTTTTTTAACTTGTCTTCCTTATTTTTTTTTTTTTTAAAAAAAAAAAAAAAAACTAAAAAAAAAACTCCGCTGCCAAGTCCCTACAAAACCTAGCACAAATTCCCGCAACCTCCCCGTCCAGCACCACGCGATGCACCACCCTCACGTCCCGTAGCCAGCCGGCCAGGCCTGGTGAAGGTGGGTGCGGGCGTTCCGCACGGGTCCCATGGCAGGACTGCCGGGAGAAAGGCGGAGCAGGAGATGGGCCGTGGGGGAGAGACAATAGGGGATCGAGGGGTTTGTGCGTTGTCTTCCTCCCCTCTTCGAAGAGGAAGAAAAATTCACCGAGAAGGGAAGACAAAAGGGAGAAAAGAAAGTAGAGACGATGGTACGTGGCTGTGGCTTTGGGGTGGGAGGGAGTTGCCAGCAAGGCTGTGGTAGTATGGGTCATGCGCCGCGCGAACTGCTTGTTTAAGCTTGTATATTTCTTCACACTACGATAAGAGGTTGGTGAAGTATAGATGGAGGAAGATATAGGAGATGGAAATGGATATGAGAATTAGGAGATGATGAACGAAATAAAAGACTAGAAAAAAAGGAGCAGGCCTCGCTGGCCGGACCTCAGGCATTCGCGTTGTGCTGGGCTATTTATGGCAATATGGATTGGCCGTCTAGGTAATGCCGAATATCTTTTTTTTTTTTTTTTCTTTTCTTCTTTTTTATACAATTTTGGGTTTGATGGAAATGGCCTGGCCGGGTTGTGCAGCCAAATTATTCCGTCGTGGGATAAACCCCTATTGGAGGGACGACGGTGAATAGACTGAGTCGGGTGGAATGGGGCTGACACTCGGCATAAGAAAAGGAGCAAGGCGGACGGGCATTTCCAGCCAACCAGATGCGCCGGACGAGGGCGACACGGGGAATGGAAACACAGCGGCGGCATCTGGTTGGCTGGGAAGCGAGCAGACGGGCTGGGAATGGACGAAAGCATCAGCCTCAGCATCAGCCCCCGTCCCAGGCCCCAAGTCTCAGCCGCCAGCCGCCAGCCCCAGCCCAGCCCCAGCCCAGCCCCAGCCCAGCCCCAGCCCCAGCCTCCGGCACCTTCCTTCAATGTTCCCCCGAACACAGCACAGCCCCCCCGAGTGATGTCTGGTGTCTACCCAGTAGCTATCCATAGGTAAGTAAGTACCTAGGTAGGTAGTCTGGCCGTGTCTTGTCCGATGCTTCACGACCTCGCCAATGAACAAGCGCGTGCCGGCGCCAACCACTGAACCTATTCAGAAATCATTTTTGCACTCGTCTGCTTTCATCTTCTTTTATCCGCCTTTTGTCTCCGTGCCAACCGCGTCCTTGCAAACTCGAGACTTCCCGCACGCCTTTCCCCTCGACCGGTGACCCGAGGAGCTGCCTCCCCTCCACTCGTTTTGTCGACCCCAAGCCCAGCGCCTCATTTTCGGTTGTGCCTGACGCTACGCATTCCTCTGGACCCTTGGCGGACCGACTCTCTCCATCGCTCAACGACAAGTCTCTCGCTTCCGTCACAACTCCAAACCATCCGCTCCCCATCGACCGCGCGTGCGACGCACGTTCGATTCTCAACCCTCTCGTCGGCCGTGCTCGCCGCCCTCCATCATGGCCTCCAACAACTACTACCACGGCGGCAGCGATCCCCCGGCCTCCGGTGGCGTCGGCCATGCGAATCCTTCCTCCCACCCATACCCGTACGGCGGAAATTACTCATCCACAGACCAGCGTCTCGGCAGGCAGACGCCCTCCAGAGCCGGCAGCCGCAGTCATCACACACAGCACCCTCCCGCCGCAAATTCGTCCCCCTTTGCGTCCGTCTTCGACGACAATTACGCCACGAATAGCTCCCGAACCCTGTCGAGCCAGGGACAGTATCCAGACACGGCCTACCATGGCCAGAGTGGTCCTGCCGCAACGCTCCGCGATCATGACATACCGTTGCGAGATCGAACGGCCAAGAACGACGAGGCCACTGATCATATCTACGATGCACCAGAGCTAGGTGCGGCAGGACAGGCCAGAAGGAACAAGAAGAAGGGCATTCGGGTCGGAGAGTTGGGCATGCTTGGCAAAGACAAGAACAGAGTGCCATGGGTCTGCTACACTTTCTCCATCGTGCAGATTGGCGTCTTTATTGGTGAAATTGTCAAAAATGGTAAGACAGACGGCCCTCGCCTCCTTTGACCACGAGGAGCTCTCAATGGCTTAGTCGACGTTTGAACTGACAATTTTTTTTTTCTTTTTTTTTTTTTTTCTTTTTTTTTTTTGGTTCTCTCGCCGCAGGATTATTGACGGGCTCTCCCATCATGATCAAGCCTCAGTTTAATCCCATGATCGGGCCCTCCACGCAGGTTCTCATCAATATGGGTGCACGATACGTGCCTTGCATGCACAACGTCAAGGAAATTCAAGGCTCCAGCATTCCCGTCTTGTTCCTGTGTCCGAATGCCACGCAGAACGACCAATACTGCCCACTGTCCCAAGTGTGTGGCTTCGGCGGCGTGCCCGACCCGACCTTCAACAATGCCGACCAGAGCCCGGAACCGAACCAGTGGTTTCGCTTTATTGTGCCCATGTTTATGCACGCCGGGCTCATTCACATAGGATTCAATCTTTTGCTTCAGTTGACCTTGGCAAAGGAGATGGAGCAGGTCATTGGCTCGGTCCGCTTCTTTCTCGTCTACATCAGCGCAGGCATATTCGGGTTTGTTATGGGCAGCAACTATGCCGCTCCCGGCATTGCGTCGACCGGGGCTTCGGGCTCTTTATTTGGCGTCATCGCTCTGACGCTGCTGGACCTATTGTATTCGTGGGGGGAGCGCCGCAATCCCGTCAAGGATCTCATGTTCATCCTCCTGGACATGGTGATATCCTTTGTGCTGGGCCTGCTCCCGGGTCTGGACAATTTCTCTCACATTGGCGGATTTCTCATGGGCCTAGCACTGGGCGTATGCATCTTGCACTCTCCCAATGCACTGCGACGAAAGATTGGCAGTAGCGGCCAGACGTCCTATTCTGCCGTCAGCCCTTCTGCTGACGAAACCGCGCCGGGCTTCCTCCAAAGCCCCATCGGATTCTTCAAGGGCCGCAAGCCGCTGTGGTGGGCCTGGTGGCTCGTTCGAGCCGCCTTCTTGATAGCTGTCGTCACCGTCTTCATTCTCCTCTTGCACAACTTCTACAACGGGAAGCATACGTGCGGCTGGTGTAAGTATCTCAGCTGCTTGGTAAGTACCTACTGTTCCAGGCCAGAACGATGTTGGGGGCACCATGCTAACATGCTTTGACTCATCCCGCTTTAGCCCGTGAGCAACTGGTGTGATATTGGAACGATTCAGAAATCGACTTGAGAAAAAAGAAACACACATAGACAATGCATGGAAATGGAAGAGTCAAAGAATGCGGCTACTCCTACATGCGGGGGCCTCGGTTTTTGGGTGTTTCCGCAATTGTGCAAGCAGAGTTGGAAATGGATGGAACAGGGGTAGTTTTTTTTTTTTTTCTTTTCTTTTCTTTTCTTTTTTTTTCTTTGGCATGGCAAACGAGCTTCTTTACATCACAGCGACGGCGTTGGGTATTGCAGACATGTTGAAGAAATGGAATTGTTCGGCGGACGGGTCATCACGTGCCGGGTGCGCAGTGTCATTGAAGAGAGCTTGTGACGTCGGCGACGGACAGAGGTCACGACGTGTCTTTGTGAAAGTGATGAAGTTGGAAGGGAGGCATAAGGAAGAGGCGTAAGATGAAAATTTCAAATACGCATTACCGTTCACTTTGCTTGTGCTCAATGATGGTGCATTCTGCTGACACTACGAGTTGGACCTGTGCGGCTATTTGTAAGGGTGTGATCCCGAGCGCCTGCAATGTTGCAGACGTTTGCAGACCTCATATAATATTAGAAGACGACTATTTTATAGCTAGTATACTAAGAAATATATACAAATTCATTTTAATCATATATCTCTCAAAAAATGAAAAAAAAAAAAAAAATTAAAATTAAAATTAAAAATAAAAATAAAAAGAAATCTATGTATTTAT
>SRPV01000622.1:0-16147 GCA_018360135.1 Claviceps sorghi | reverse complement strand
TTTTTTTTTTTTTTTTTTTTTTCGACCCAAGTAAAATGGACTGGCTTTACTGGTGGAGAGACGCTCTTGGAAATTGGACAATTCTGGTCCGGAGACTCGGGTCGGCGTTGAGAGCTGAGACGCTTGACGGAGGATTGAGACGGGAGGTTGAGGCACAGTGTTGGAGATTGGCGAGTCACCAGACATGGCCGGGCATCGGCCAGCTACGGACTGTGTGCGCACTGTGCCCCGACGGCCGCGACGTCATTTGTGCCCTTTCGCTGCCACGATTCCAGTGCTTCGAGATGGCAATTGCTTCACTATCCTTGGCCAAGTCCCGTCCGCATCACGTTCATCTAGCCGGCGTTCTTGCGCAAAATGATGCATCGCTGACGCATTCTATTCTACTCTCAGACTTTACGTATGACATAGCGCAACTCTCCACGTCGGGCTCCGTGGGCACCTATCCCGGGACATTTGGCAAAGGCCTAGCGCTACCTGCCATCGGAAAAGCGCCTGCCCTGAAACCGCTGTACCGTTTGGTAATATACATGCTAGGATGGGTAAGCTTTGCTTCTTCGCCTTTCCACTATTCTTGTCCTAGAAGCTCTTTCTGCGTCTTCTTCCATCCATCCCATCTTGTCTATATGGAGAAAAAAAAAAAGAAAGAAAAAAGAAAGAAAGTCTATTCGCACAGATACATATATCTGATTCTCTTTATCAGTTGTTGCGACTGCCCTCGTCCTGTTGGCCCAGGGGAGCATATCGGCCCTGGCGACCGCTGCTGGTAGATGGCGATCGACCTCGTGCGACGACTCGCGATAACCACCCACCAATGCTTCGATCATCACCACCACTGGTCTGAATCTGCGATTTGCGGTCATCGTCCATCTCACCAGAATCCAAATTCAGCACGGGAAAATCTCGTGATGGTCCCGGTGAGGGGGCACCCATGAGTGATTCGTTGTCGGCATGGACAGATGGCGTGCCCATTACGGTGCTGGCATCACCAAAGAGGGAGTTCATGTCCTCTAGACGCACGCCGCACGTCTCGGGATAGGTAAAATAGACTGCAAGCCGGCGTGGTTAGCCAGGTATATACCATTGCATTGTATAGACGATAAAAGGAAGGGAAAGGAAAGGAAAGGACAAAAACTTTTGTGCTCACCAATTACAAAAGATACCACGCAAAAGAATGCATGAACGAGATAAAGTCGCCACTTGATCCATTCCTGTAATATTGGCGTCAATTCACCGACTAGCCAATTAAAGGCCCAATTGGTCGCCGTGGAGAGACTGGCGCCCTTGGATCGAATGCTGAGGGGAAGGATCTCGGGGGGGTAGAGCCAGGGAATGGGACCCCATGAGTATCCAAATGCTGCGTTGTAAATCATGACGAACAGGACCACCATTCTCGGCGTCCACCGGATGTCAAGGTAAATGAAGTAAGAAATGAGCGATAGAGAAATGGTCATGGCAATGGCACCCGAAAGGAGAATTGGCCGTCTACCCCATCGATCCACCAAGTACCAGGGGGGTATCGTCGACAAGAAGTATGTGATTCCGTTGAACCCAGTCATCAGGACGGCATCGTGGCCAACCCAGCCTGCAGATTCAAACACGTACGGGGCGTAGTAGGAAATAACGTTGATGCCGTTGAGCTGCGCCAAGGCCTGGGCCGACATGGCGATGAAGACGCGTGTTCGGTATTTGCGGAACATTTCCGAGTAAGTTCTCTCGCCTTCTTGTCGCTGAAGAAGAACATTCATCTTGATATCGCGGTACTCGTCTCGGGCTTTCGTATTATGGATGTCGCCGCCACCATAAAGATTAGCAATCACGACCATGCCCTCCTCATCATGATCATTGTCAAGAAGCCATCTACAAAGGGGTTAGCCTCGCCCTTCATTGCTGATAGAAGAAAGAGGTGGGGGAAAGTCAGACCTCGGTGATTCTACAATGACCAGACTGCCAATACCAAGTAAAGCACCCATGACACATTGCATGAGAAGCGGGATTCGCCATGACAAATTATTTTCGATAAAGCCACAGCCATAGTCTACCCAAACAGAGGTAGTATAGCCGATAATGTTGCCGGAGAACTCGATACAAGCCAACTTCCCGCGGTTATGCGGGGGGGATATTTCGGACTGGTACACGGGCACAATGGTGGAGAGCATACCCACACCGAGACCAGCAACGATGCGCCCTACCATCATCATGGCCATGGACGTGGCTAATGTTTGCAACGCTCCACCGACAAAGAATATACACGATCCATACAAAATGGTTCGTCTCCGGCCGATGATGTCTCCAACTCGACCGACAATGAGCGATGCAACAAATGCACCAATTTCCAAAATGGCAACCATGGTACCGACCTGGGCTTTGGATGGATGATTAAAATAGTCGATAAAGTAGGGACCACTGCGTGGAAGTATCTCGACTGTTAGTCGACACTCTGCCGTGGAAGTGGACACACACACACGTATACGCAAGTAAAGAGGGCTGCGAGGCGAGGGGATACGTACGTGATAATGCCCGACATAACGCCTTGATCATAACCAAACAGGAAGACGCCTAGGGAGACAAATATGCTCGTGAAGTAACTACATGGAGTCAGCACATGTATCAAACGCATGCAATGGGCACAAAACGTCATGGGACAGTGTGTACATCAGAGCCTTGCCTGTGAGGCCATGGATGGAACCGGACTGCCCCGACATGACGGCTCCTATGCAGCGTTCTGCGCGTGAGGCTCGCCGTCGGATTATCGAGGGAATTTCGATGGCCTCTTTGTCAATGAGGGTGAGCGGTGGTGACTGGGAGCGACGAGATCGTTGCGGCGAAGGGACCTCAATGCGGACTTTTTTGGATTGTTTCGACGGACGCTTCTGCAAACCAGCGAGAAGCTCTTGGTCAAGCTCGTCGGGCAGCTTCCGGCGTACAGGATCGTCGTCGTCGGCGAGCTGATCACCGATATCGCCAGTGTCGGTCCAAGAAGACTCGGAGCCTGATGAAGGCCTCGCCTGGGAGGAGTGAGCGGGATTGGGAAAGCCAAGCAAAGAGGTAGACTGGGAGTCCTGGTCGATATTTGTGTGGGTAGGGAGGGTCCGCAAGGGGATGTTGGAAGGGAGACGGGACGACTTTGGCGAAGGAATTTTGGGCGGTTTCGGGGCTGTCAAGCAGCAGCGCCCCTCTGCGTTGGATGGAAGAGCAAGAGTGGTAAGCAAAGTGGAGGTAGAGATGCGAGGTGACGGTATCCGGCCCAGTCGAGTCAAACAATGGTCGGGGCCTAGTGACGAAAGACAAGACAAGGTTTCCAACCATCGACACCAGTTAGGTACCTAGTAGGCATGCAACGTGCAGTGCCGAGCCGAGTCGTTCGTCTTGAGTGGCGCGGGTGCGGGTGTGGGTGCGGGTCTAGAATGCACTTGAGGATATTGAGCCAAGTTAGCCACGCCAGTCAACAAGGTCAGGCGACGATGACACTCCACGAGGGCGACCCAAGATGCACTCGCTCGCGTGCGTTGGTCGAACTGCCACGGTGAGACAGAGAATGCCGTCGGGCAATGGCAAAAACCCCCAGCGAGTCGCGCATGAGGCAGGGCCAAATGAGAGCTGAGACGGTCCACGGATGGTGGTGCCAACAGCGCCAACAGTGCCAATTGTGCCAATTGTGCCACAGCCAGCACTTGTCTACTCCGGGGCGAGCCAGACTCTGATGCACGACGATGCCGCGAAGCGGAGCAGAGCGGATGGGCAGGCTGCGCGTTTGCGATGGCGTGGTCACGAGATGCCGCGCGGGCCAATGCTGTGTGTCGTCCGTCGGCTGCTTGGCTGTTTCTTGGTCGCAAATTGCCCACGTTGTGCCAGTCGAAAGACCCGTTCGGATGGATAGGCGTGATGAGACGAGGCAGAATGGAATCTGGATACTCTGTACCTAGTTGATGATCGGTACACAGGAAGAAAACAAAACACCAAGCAGACAGCGAGAAAAAGTAACAGGATAGAAACAAATAAAACAGAATAAAACAAAAGAGGCCGAAATACGCGAGCACGAAGCGGAGACGCACACGCAAGGCAAGCGCAGGCTTATCGCTCCTTCCCAGAAAGCAGCTTCAGAGTGAGCACGGGAAGGAAAATCTACTAGCACGGGATGAAGGGGAGCCACGGCCTTTTCCCTCTTCCCCCTCATTTTCAGGGGAAACGGACATCGATTGCGCGCAAGCTTGGGGATACCAGACGCCACGCCCACGCTCATTAGTCTAGACAAGCCTCTTATTTCTTTTTTACGGAATGGGTGCAAAAACCGGGGGCTCATTTGCGACTTGCAGCTGCGGTGTATCCGTGCCACGGCTCATACACCTGCCGCAGGAGCATTGTATCCAGAACATTGGAACAGCTGTCGACCCTCTCAACACTTTCTCACATGCCACAGCCCGTGGCAACGTGTTCTCGTACGTAACGGAATCAATCCCCTTGCACGTCAGGTCGTCGGATGTGTGACACTTCGACACAGGCGAGCATCTGCCTCCATCTACTCTGGGGTACCCAGTACTGCCGACATGATTGAACGCGGCGACCTTTCCATCTCCACTGGGGCTTTTGAACAGGCATTGTCCGGGCAGCTGATTGGCCCCTGGGTCCTGAGAGCTGCGTCAAGCTTCGGGGCGCTGAGCAACCACGATTGGCGTTTCTCTCCGAGGCCAAGGAGAAAGAGACGGGGAGACAGGGGTTCGGTGGTTCGGTCCCACGAGTTTCGTTCTTTCTATCCTTTCCGACCTCATGATTACTGTTCCGCCATCTCAAATCCAGGGAGAGTCGACGGCCTCACATCTGAGCATCTATCTGTGAGGACCCGTGAGGAGGACCTGTGAGGACCAGCGAGGCCCACGGGGTGAGTCTCCATTTTCCGAGACCCGCATCGCGTGGACCAGACGGCGGGCTGTGGGGGCGACGACGTCATGCTGAAACAGGCTAAGAAGGCTGCATGTTCTGGCATAGATGATGACTGGAGATAAGACGTCGATCATCAACGCTGCCCAGGGCGAGCGTCGACCGTAGAAAAGCTCCATGAGGGAATACTCACGGCCAGCAGCTGAAAAACTATTGTAACGGTTGTGGATTGTGCTCAATTACGGCTGGACCGTTCGAATCGGCAGCATATTGCCTGCGCAGGCAATTGCGATCAGGCGTCGGGTCAGCAACATGATCCAGCACCACGGTATGATGTGTTTGGACGACAATCAGAATACTTTGGCCATAAAAAATTGAGTCTTCGGTAGCAACGGATCCGCTTAGTTAATTTGTCGCAATATTGCAAAAAGAATCTCATTATCGAAGGCAAGAGACTATACCGTCTTAATGCCGAGCTTTTCCTTTGCGTTTGGAAATAAGAGCGGCCTGATAGCTGCACTGAGACCCGCAGCGTGTGCAAGTAGGCTTCCTTTGCCCATGACGTAGACGGCATGGGCAAAAGGCGCATCCGCCGTTTCCACTCTCTTTCCCACTCGAAGTAATTCGATGCGCACTGCCAGTCGGCATTTCCCGTGTTTTTACCATCTGGAAGGGCAAAAAAAAAGAACTCCTGATGAACATACAACACCAGGTATTCGCTGGTCGTCACCGACCCAACTACTAATCCGGCGCTCGCCTGGTTATCTAGCGGAGATCGGACGGGATCCAGATTTTTCAGGCGGCTGTGGTCGTATGTACCAGACGGTGAATTATTTCGTCCCAAGATCTTATTGTATGCGTGTGTGCGTGTGTGCATATCTGCAGATAGATAAAGTTGTATTACTGCCTGGTCGTGCCGAACAAATATATGTCAAGCGCGCCCGGCAAATGACTAGAACCATTGCTCAACAGACCAGGGGCAGATGCGGCATATTTGGCAAGTTTTTCTGTAGACTATGAGCACGCTTCTTTTGCCCGGTACAGTCTCGTGGAATGTTGGAAGAAGATGCGCGGACGGGTGCCGTGAGGAGCATGTGACTTCAAAGCTGATTTATGATTCCAGCTGCCTAGTATTCGATGCGCTGTCAAGTCCAGCGTCAGCCACGTCGATGTGCATATAGTGCATATACATACATGTGTATGTATGTATGTATGTATGTGCATATGTAGGCAGCTTGAAACGGCATGCCTCTGCATGACTCCATGGCTGTTTCCGAGGAGGGAGCCCTACGTCGGGTTTAGGCTCGGGGGAATAAAGGTGGAGTTGTTGTCTTGGGTCAAGTGCCGGGTACAAACAAAGGTGTAGGAGGACATCTCTGAATACTCTGGGCTTGCGTGCTAGAGATGAAGGTATTGAATTGAAGCGAACAGAGACGCGTTATGTTGTCCTAGGAGACTTGGGTGGCCGATGCAGAACGTTGAGTACCTAGGTAGGTACCTAAGTAGGTACTAGGTACCTAGGTAAGTACAATGGACTGGAAGGTACTTGCTTAAGGTGCCCAGGTACTTAGGTACCTAGGTAGTTTGTAGGTGAGACCCACTATTTACCGTGGCATGCCATCTGGATGCTGCATCGACAAAAAAAAAGTCCAGTCACTTTTCCGTCCTTGCTTGCCCGGTTTCCAACATCGCCCACGGTCCAGCATCCAGTCGGCCGGCCGCAATGACCGAGCACGCAGACGCAGCTTCATCCGCCAGCGATGCCGCTGCCCAGAGAGCCTCCGCGGAAGCTCAGCTCCGTCGGGAGCGCAGACAAGCCAAGATAAAGTCGGGGGCCGCCGATAGACTGAACAAGATCACTGGCCTCGGCGGCCGAGTCGTGGGAGGTGAGTGGTGGCGGGCGGACATGTCAAACACCACGGGCGCAGACTCACTGGCAGCAAAACAAACGCAAATCTGATGCCTATTTTTTTTGTTCCTTCCCTTTCTTTTTTTTCAGAAACCCAACAAGCCGCGCCGGTTGTGCCAACAGAACCGGCTGCCACGACGACGGCGACGACGAAACGATCACCCAAGATGAGCCAAGCCCATGCCGATCCCGACGAAGTCGACATCTCGCAGCATTTCGACGAGCCAAGAGCCACTCCCCGGCGGGCCGCGGCGGGCCCGGAGCCCACCATTTCAGACGCCCAGCTTCGCCAGATGATGCTCGGCTTCGACCGCCCAGGTCAGTCCCACTCGGGCACGCCGGGCTCTGGGACTCCTCCCGGTGCCGGCGCAGGCGCCATGCCCGGCATGGAGGACGACCCCATGATGAAGATGATGGCCCAGATGATGAGCGGTGCGGGCGGGCCCGGAAGCTCTCCGTTCCCGGGCATGCCTCCCATGACGGGCCCGTCCGGCCAACAGACGCCTCCGCAGGTGAGTGCCTACCACACAATGTGGCGTCTGCTGCACGCCGTCGTTGCTCTCGGCCTGGGTCTCTACCTCGCTCTCTTCACAACCTTTTCCGGAACCAGGCTGGAGCGCGAGACGGCCGCCATTGCCCACCAGCAGCACCTTGCTGCGGACGACGACAACGAACGACAGAAGCGCATGTTCTTTTGGATCTTTGCCACGTCGGAGGCCGTGCTGCTCACCACGAGGATCTTTCTCGACAAGGGGCGTGCGCCGCCGCCGGGCTTCGTGTGGACGGTTGTGGGCTTCGTTCCCGAGCCGTTTAAGGGGTACTTGACTGTGGGGTTGAAGTATGGACAGATCTTTACCACGGTGCGGACCGACATTTTGACGTGCATGTTTGTGTTGGGCGTTTGCTCCTGGCTACGAGCGTAGGCGGGATGGTAGGGGCGTAGGGAAGGGTAACGGGCGCGGGCGAATAGTCACAGGCTTCGTTTTTTGTCGTAGTTCTGGTAGAGTCTATTGAACTTGCTTTATTCACAGCCCGTCTGCAGACCTGATTGTGACTCGAAACACCATCCGTCTCATGTGGGGTTTCTGGGTTTCTTTTCTTTTCTTTTCACCTTTTCCGTCCTTGCCTTTCTCCACGCCGTGACGTACATCCCACCAGCTGCGTCCTCATGCCTCCAACATGGAGCACAGCTGGGCACCCCGTTCCGCCGCGACGGCTCGGCAACGGACCCCTTGGGCTCGTCTGCTTGGTACGGCCGGGATGTGGCTGCCAGGTACTACAATGACAAGACTCGCAACAACAGTGGACGGGGAACCTCCCGGGGATTCCACACAGGGTGACCTACGCGTCCCCGGGGTAAACACTCTCTGCAAAATTGTTCTCCCGCCGGTCCCCTACACCGGCAGCCCGCCGCGCATGGTCACGGCCAGAACGCCGCCCAGCATGCCCCTCACGCGGGCGGGCCTCTCCATGGCACAGGCAAAGACGACGGCGGTGCTCGCGGCAAAGGCGAGCGTCTCCCGCCACTGCAACGCGGCGGGGTACCGCCTCGGGAGGAGGGTGGCGAGGGCGCGCGGCGCGACAAACAGGGCCATGTCGGTGCGGCGGCGGGCCGTCTCGACGAGCACGCTCCAGCCGCAGAGGAGGCAGCCGGCGGCGACGCAGCCGCCGCCGTCGAGGCGCTGGCGGGTCTCGGGATCGCGGCCCAGGAGGCGCGGGCCGAGGCGGGTGCGGGCGAGGCACACGCCGTAGTAGAAGAGGGCGATGTAGGTGCCCAGGAAGGCGGAGGAGCGGCAGGCGGAGAGGACGGCCGCGGTCGTGCTCTCGAGCGGGTGGCGGCGGGCGGGATGGCGGAGCTGCAGGGCCAGGGCGAGGGGGAGGTACGTGTGCATGGCCCATGACCAGGAGAGCCAGAAGCGTCGCCAGGCGTGGTACTCGCACGAGGGGCCGCGGCCCATGTGGACGAGGTCGCAGGGGAAGGGGATCGACCGGGCCGGATCGCCCCATTCGTACGGGAGGTTGTACTCGGTGCACATGGTGCCGAGGAGGGGAGCCTGGCCCGTGTCCTTTGCGTAGCAGATGTCGCGGGTCCGACAGCGGCGGAGGGCCTCGATGAGGCGGATGTCGACCTGGGCCGCCGACGTGATCCACTGGGTGTATGCTCGGGGGAGATGGTCGGGGCGGTAGATCCACGCCCACATGATGAGGGCGCACGACGCGACAAAGGAGACGGGGTCTGTCATGGTGGAGATGAGAGTCTCGGCCTGGAGTGGTTGTCAGCGAATTGGCTCTGTCTCTCTGTCTCTCTCTGTCTCTCTCTCTCTCTGTCTCTCTCTCTCTCTCTCTCTGTCTCTCTCTCTCTCTGTCTCTCTCTCTCTCTCTCTCTCTCTCTCTCTCTCTCTCTCTTTTTGGCCTCCTCCTTCGCGCGAATCGAGGAGCGAAAAAAGGGGCCCAAGGAGACGGGCCTCGTACCTTTGTCCATGTGCCGGCGGCCTGGCGCCTAGCTTTGTGCCGAGCCCATAGGTGGCCGACGACAACATCGACAGCCTGGGTGGCGGCGAACAAGGTCAAGTCCACGGTCCGGCCCGCGAGCCTCTGCCGTCGGGCCGGAGGATCGGCATGTCCGGGGCGGGGGGTCGCGGAGGCGGCGCGACGTCGCGGCGGAGCGTCCTCGGCCTGCAGCAGCTTGAGACTCCACCACGCAGCGGTGAAGGAGGCCAGCGATCGTGTGAGTCTGCGTGGCCGGGGAGCGAGGGACGACGGCGACGTGGGATCCATGTTAGCCGAGCAGGACCACCAGACAGCAGATTTGTACGTGGGCGATTGCCCACGAGCCGGACGCACGCACCTCCGTTGCCACGGGCCGCCGAGTCGGGGCGCCGCGCGGCTTATGACCCGGTGCAGGGGTATCTGTGGCCGGAGCCGCATCATGTCAGCCGGGGACGGGCGAGGAGAACGACGGGCCGGGGCCGGGGCCGTGGGCGAACCTGCAGCAGCGTTGAGCCGCCGACGAGGGCCGCGCAGAAGGCGGGGAACCGTCGGGGCTGCAGGGCCGTCTTGAGGACATGCAGGCACGCGGCGGACAGGTGCTGGTCCGGCGCGTGCTGCTGCTGCTGCTGCGGCGACGGCGGCGGCGGCGGCGGTGCATAGCCTGGCGGCTTGCGCTTCCTGCGGGAGAGACGGCGCAGGACGAGGGCCGCGAGGCGCGGGAGGACGGCCGATGCGTAGGCCAGGAGATAGGCGCGGACGAGCGGGCGCAGGACCGGCGGGATGGACGGCGGCGGCAGAAGCGACGAGGGGGCAGGGCGGGACGTGGCAGCCATGGCCGGCCGGACGGGGGACGCGGTGGTGTCGCGGAGTCGCGGAGTCGCGGAGTCGCGGAGTCGTCGAGCGTTGCGTCGTCGAGGTTTGGGGCAGCAGCACGGGATGACGTGGGGGACAGTGGCACTGGACGGCGGCACTCGGCAGCCGGGGCACTCGGGGCTGAAAATGGCCTATTGGGATTAGGGTAGTAATGAGGGTTGATTGAGCTAAGTCTAAATGTGTTCTCTAAGGCCTAATAAATGTGTACAATACACCCCTTGAATGATTATAGGTGTGTACAAGCCCCACCTGTTGCAGGTGGCAGGTCCCTTCTTAATAGTGCTGCCACTTAGCGAGTGATCTATACACACATAAAAAAAACACTAAAGAGAAAATATATAAAGGTTACATGTGCGTTAGTAGGTGAGAGTCACGTGTGCGTTAGCAGGTGAGAGTTACGTATGTGCCTAGTAAGCAAGGGTTATATGCATTTAATACCCTATAGGCTTATAGCTGTTAAGGCGGCACGCAAGGGATATTTAGGGTATTAACTAGGGTCTGCAAATACCTTTCTGCCTTAATAAATCACATATTGTTTAATATACCTTCCAACCCTAGCCTATATTATTGCAATTTCTAAAGCGACGCCTGATTGGCCTAATCACCCCTGCTAAGTCACGACCTATAATCATTCAAGGATTGTACTGTACAAAAGCCCCACTTTCCTTATGACCACTTCCATCCCCAACAGGGCACGCGGCCACGCAGGCACTCAGCCTTGCCGGCCCCGACGTGGAACAGCCCGCCTGTGCATGCAGGTCTGGTGCATGTGTGCTTAAAACCGCGCGGTCCTCCCGTCCCCGTCCCAGTCCCAGTCCCAGTCCCAGTCCCAGTCCCGGCCAGCGGGCCATCGGGCCATCGGGCCATCTTCCAACCCGGCCAGCAGCACAGCCTCCGCCCAAGCGTCGATGCTGCCCAGCCACCAGACGGGGGCGCGACAACCCAGGCTTTCCTAGGCTTATTGCCCGCTATCCTTGTATACACGACAAAAAAAAGAAAAGAAAAGAAAAGAAAAGAGAAGAAGAGAAGAAGAGAAGAAGAGAAGAAAAGAATCTTCATTTAGCGGGCCCTGGGTGGACGTGGTGCTTGGCTTCGACGAGTATGGCGGATGGTTTTGTTATGATGTCGTTTCTTCTCCCTTTTTTGTTCTCCATAGTGCTTCATGGAGTGCTTTTCCATGCCCCCGTCTTTGCCGCCAAATCATTCATGGGCTGCGAGTTTGCACGTCTGACAAAAAGCTGTGCTGCATGTCGTAGAGCAACCGATTTATCCATTCCCATGACACGACATGTGCTCGCAACGACAAACAAAGCACGCTCGCACGACCAAATCAGCATGTCCAAGAACAGAAACAGACAAGACGTCAACAACAGCACCCCCCGTCTTACAATTTTGCCCGTGGCGCCTCCAACGCCGCATGCTTGCCACCTCTCTTGTCGAAATACTCCCTCACCTTGGCCCTCGCCACATCCACCGCCGACGCATCCTCCACCGTGCTCGGCACCGTCACCGGCTTGTCAAAGTCGCCGCGCACCGCATTCTCCAGCAGCTCGCGCAGGACGCGACGCATTGTCTTGCCTGAGCGCGTCTTGGGAATCATGCCTTTGCCCTGGATGATGCCTCCGAGCGAGGCAATGGCGCCCACTTGCTTCCGCACGAGGGCCTGAATCTCCTGAGCCGTCTTGTCGTCCGGCACGGCCGACGACGGGTGGTCCGCAGTGGACAGGGTGATGAAGGCAAACGGGAGCTGGCCCTTGATGGCGTCTGGGATGCCGACGATGCTGGCTTCGGCGACGAGCGGGTGCGAGGCGATGGCTTGTTCGATACCGCCTGTGTCTGGATTAGCATGTGTTGTCTTGGACATGTACACCTCTTACATGTCCTCTTGGCTATCCTATCGCCTTTGATGAGATGTTTTTTTTTTTCCTCTAAGGAAGAAGAAAAGAAAAGAAACCCTTCACACCCAGAGTGGCTGCTGCATCGGCAAAGGGCAAGATAAAAGCAAAACACACTGACCACTTGATAAGCGATGGGCGCTGACGTTGAGCACATCATCATTTCTGCTCATGACGTATACGTAGCCCTCTTCGTCGATATACCCAGCATCGCCCGTATCCAGCCACTTGCCATCAAATCTTTTCAGATAACTATGGTAGAACCTCTCTTGCTCGCCCCAAAGGGTCCGAAACGCCGTCGGCGCCAAGGGCATGCCCAGCACAATGTTGCCCAAGCTTCCCGGCTTCACCGGCCGACCCGCGTCGTCCACCACGCGCACGTCAAAGCCGGGCATTGCCTTTCCCGCGCTTCCCGGCTTCATTGCCGCCGGCGGGTGGTTTCTGAGGCTCGAGGCCCGGTCCTTGCCGCTGTGAGGCACGAGAGCGCGTCCGGTCATGGGGGAGCCGGATTCGCTGGACCACCAATTGTCAATGACGTGCGCGTCTGGCGCAGCGTACTTGGTCAAGAGTTCTTGGTACATGGAGACCAGGGAGGGCTCGGAGCGCTCCCCGGCGAGGAACAGCCCCCGCAGGGACCGGAGCCCGCCTCTACGGCCAATGGCGGAGAGGAATTCGTTGTCCGGATCGTCTCGTTTGATGGCGCGGAGAGCCGTCGGGGCCGCGAACATCATGTTCACCTTGTATTCTTCAACCACCCTCCAAAAGGCCGATGCGTCGGGCGTGCCAACGGGCTTGCCTTCGTACAGAACTGTGGCGGCGCCTGCCAGGAGCGGAGCATACACAATGTACGAATGGCCCACGACCCAGCCAATGTCCGAAGCCGTGAAGGCGACGTCTCCTGGCCCCTGGATGTTGAACAGATAGCTGATGGAGAGATGCAATCCGACGGCGTGGCCTGCCGCGTCTCGTATGACCCCCTTCGGGGCACCAGTCGTGCCCGACGTGTAGATAACGTAGACGGCATCTGTGCTCTTTACCGGCACACATTCGGCCTTGACGTGCCGAGCGCGGGCACTCGTCACCACTTCTTGCCACGTAGCCTGGCCACGATTGCCAGCGGGCTTCCAGCACACCTGGGGCCTCTGCCATATCAGAGTCCGCCAAGGTTTGTGAGTCGAGATGTCGACGGCTTCCTCGACGAGCGGCTGGTAGGCAATGGGCGGCTTGTTGCCGTCGATGCCGCACGACGCTGTGAGTACTGCCACGGGCTTGCAGGCTTCAATGCGCTGGGCCAGGGCGTGAGGAGCAAACCCGCCAAAGACGACGGCATGAACGGCACCGAGGCGGTTCACTGCGTACATGGCCACCAGAGCGGCTGGTATCATGGGCACTGCACGGTGGGCGGGCGAGCGAGCAACGTCGCATCACGGGTCAGCTCACGAGGAAATGATGCAAGAACTCCAGTTACCAGACATGTTTGTTCGTGAGGGTCCGAGAATGACTGACTATACAGCATGACAACATCGCCCTTGCGCACGCCTTCTGCTCGCAATGCGCCGGCAAGCACCTCGACCTCGGCCAGCAGTCTCGTATACGTCCATGTCTCCTTGGTCTTTGTCACCGGGCTGTCGTAGTGGATGGCAACGTGCTCGCCCCTCCCAGCCTCGACATGTCTATCGATGCAGTTGTAGCAGGTGGATATCTCGCCGTCGGGAAACCATTCCCAGCTCTCGTGGGATATGCCACTGACTCGGAGCGTGCGCTGCGTGCGGCGCAATGTTGCCGTCGGTTTCTTGTGCCAGTAAAGGTGCTCGGCCTGGCGAGCCCAGAACTCTTCCGGCCGTTCCAAGCTGTGCCGCAGAATGTCGTCTTGAAGGTGCGAGCCTGCTTCTCTAGCCGCCATTTGTTATTGTGTGGCTGGGACGTGATGAGCAAGAGCGAGGGTAGGTGCGAGGTCGAGAGTGCGGAAAGCAAAGGCAGATGTCGTCTTGGAAAAGCAAAAGTACCAAGAGTCCGGCCTGCGATGCCTCGTCGGCCGAGTCAGACGCACACAGTACACCAGTGACCAGACCAGACGCACGTTCACAACCGAACCGTCGTTCGGTCCGGCGGGAAGGAGCTCTGGTGGATCCTGCCCGCTTGCCCGCTTGCCCGCTTGCCCGCCTGCCGTCTGCTCCTGCCGCCTGCTCCTGCCGCCTGCCAAAGTGTGCCTTGGCCACTGGCCACTGGCCAGCCATGGTCCCGCCCCGCTCTGCCGACTTTCTTTTTTTCAGCAGCTCCGACACTTTGTGGTCTCATTTCTGCATCCCGACCGAGACCCGACGTTGTCTCAAAGAGTCACATCGCCGCGCTGCCAAAAAGGACTCGAAGCCGTGCAGATGGCTTGAAAGAACGCTACGGGCCAGCCAGCCGTGGACCACGTGATGGATTGGATGACGTGACGCCCGCGGAAACAAGCCCGTAAAGGACAAGACGTACCGCTCGAAAGCCGGTGCCTGGAAACCCTCTCCCCCAAACCCTTTTATTTTATTTTATTTTTTAAAAAAAAAAGAAAAAAAATGAAGAGGGCGAGAAAAGAAGAGGGCATGCCAGGGAGCAGCGATCGGATGCGACAAGAAAATGGCAAGACAAAGGCGCCGCCATCAAGCGATTCCATCCACTGCTCAGCCCAGTCTTTTTGTATATGCCATCCTGACTACATAGCCACGTCCCCGTACATAGTTTTCATACGCGACCATGAAAAGATGCTGGCCGAGCAAAACGTGGGTCCCATTGTCCCCGTTCCCCCGACCAAAACCATATCACATTCTAGTTAAACTGGTCGATATGGAACAGATCGTCTACGAACCAGTCGTATCGGCCCACAATGTTCCTGTCCGGACACCAAGGAGCATCCGGGCAGGGCGCCTTTTCCTCCATCGGTCTGCTCGACGCGATATGATGCGGACGCCCCAAGTCCTCGTCACCGCGCCGTGTCTGTGCGCGTTGAAAGTGTGGCTGCTGATGGCAGCCTCTCGTCGGGCCCAAAAGAAATGCATGTGGTGTGGTCACCACTGCGGATGATGATGGAGATGATGATGATGATGATGATGATGATGACGATGATGATGATGACGATCCGTACCTGTGCTTGTGGTACCAGTTCCTCAGTTGTTCGACGATAAAGAACGACCTGCTGAGGGTATTGCCCGCATCTAGAGTGAGGAGATCCCGGGCGACGAAGACGACGCGGTCTAAATACTGATCTAGATAGAGATCGTCGACCAGCAAGAAGTCGGCCATGGCCCTCGTCGAGATTGTCATGGATTTGTAGAGCTTGCATAAAAGGACGAGTGAGTAAATGACGCGGCCGCCGTAGATATGGGGGGACAGGGACAGCATATCCACTAAAGGAATTCCCAAAAAACAGTTCAACAAGCCATGTGCTGCGGTCACGATTTCGCGAAGCATTAGGCGCTGAGGGGTATCGATTTGTTCGCTTAAAAAAGTGCAAGTTTGGAGAGATTTGTACGTAAAGGGAGCTTCGAATTCGTTGATGTTGTGGTTGATGTGCATGACAGGCTCGTGGGCGTAGAGTGAGCCTGCAAATCTGCTGAACTCGACGAGGGCTAGATCAGAAGGGCGAGAGGTGCGGCGTAACGTTTGTCAGGACTCAGAACAGACATTATTCTCGCGCAACAGTAGCCCTCTCGAGAGGAAACAAAACGGGCAGAGAGGGACGGTACCGGGCGGTTAGCCACAAGGGGACGACCGGTACTCACCTCCTTGAAGCCAGTTGAGGTCGCAGCAGCTCCGCCAAGCGTTCAAGCGCGACCCAAAGTCGTGGGCCAGGCTGATGGTGAGGGGATCGCGGACAGATGCCGACCGATGCCGATCGCTGAGGAAGAGTTTCTGGTCCATGGTGTGATGAATCTGTTCGATCCTGACCAGTTCGCAGAAAAATCCGTCCGAGGGCGAGACCTGGGCCTTTTGCAGATCACTCAGGTACGCGTCCATGCCTGAGGACCAGCTCATCATGTTGGATCGCCGTAGAACCATGGAGATGCTAGTTGCAAGGTCAATATTTTTGGAAAGGGGGGGCGAAAGAAGGAGAGAAGAGGGT